>JAGGCT020001653.1:0-12500 GCA_017654935.2 Phymorhynchus buccinoides
TCGGCCAGACAGACAGGAAGACAGCAGACAACAGCCCCCCGTGGGGATACCGGGGGGGGGGGGGTCTTCCGTACAAATAGTTCCCCCACCTTCTGGAAGTTCTGTGCTTATAACTTCCTCTAATCTGTCTCTCGGCCAGACAGACAGGAAGACAGCAGACAACAGCCCCCCGTGGGGATACCGGGGGGGGGGGGGGGTGGGGTCTTCCGTACAAATAGTTCCCCCACCTTCTGGAAGTTCTGTGCTTATAACTTCCTCTAATCTGTCTCTCGGCCAGACAGACAGGAAGACAGCAGACAACAGCCCCCCGTGGGGATACCGGGGGGGGGGGGGGGTCTTCCGTACAAATAGTTCCCCCACCTTCTGGAAGTTCTGTGCTTATAACTTCCTCTAATCTGTCTCTCGGCCAGACAGACAGGAAGACAGCAGACAACAGCTCCCCGTGGGGATACCGGGGGGGGGGGGGGTCTTCCGTACAAATAGTTCCCCCACATTCTGGAAGTTCTCTGCTTGTAACTTCCTCTATTCTCTCTCTCTCTTTGACTCTGCCTTTGTCCTTGCTTTGTGACATCTACTATCTTTCTGACTTTTTGGCCCATTCTCCTGCCTCCCTCCCCCCCCCCCTCCCCCACCAAAAACAAATCTTCCATATAGTTTTTTCTCCCTCTGAGCTCCTCCGAAATCGGAATGTGTCGGCTGAATGCAGCGAGGATACCAGTAGAAACTGAAAAACGGACACATACGTGCCCATTGTGGCCGTATGGCCATGGAACGCAGAAGAAGAAGAAGAAGGAGAAGAAGAAACAGACAACAGACAGACAGACCGATAGACAGATGGACAGACACACAGACAGATAAAAACGGGATAGAAACAGAGGGAAATGGGGTTCAGTGAAAAGGTAATGTGCTTTTCTTTTTTTTCTTCATAAAAACATCTTTTCTTCTTCATGTCTTATGAGGATTTTTAAGCTTAAGTTACCTGTCACCTGTTTCCTACATAATTTACCATACACACGTAATGACACACACGCGCGCGCGCGCGCACGCACACGCACGCACGCACACGCACACACACACACACACACACACACTCTCTCTCTCTCTCTCTCTCTCTCTCTCTCTCTCTCTCTCTCTCTCTCTCTCTCTGGCATGCATATAAAACTTATTACATGTTTTGGCACGCCTACTTTATGCCTAAAAAGCATATATTACGTGACCCAGCATTTCGTTAAAGGCACGATGCCGACATAATGTAATTTATTTAGTTTGTCAAGCTTGGCATTAACTGCCCCTTCCGTTCCCACTCTTTGCACTCTTCACATATCCCGTGCCACTACCCACGTTCTCTCCCATGCAAATGTCTCCCCCCCCCTCCCCTCCCCCTCCCCTTAAAACGAAACATTATTTGGAAACAATTTAACTCTCTCTATCTTTCTCCCCCCCCTCTCTCTCTCTCTCTCTCTCTCTCTCTCTCTCTCTCTCTCTCTCTCTCTCTCTCTCTCTGTGTGACCGTGTGTATGCGCGCGCGCGCGCGCGCGCGTGTGTGTGTGTACACTATCCACGTAGGCCTACTCTCCCATGTAAATGCCCCCCTCCCTCCCCCCCTCCCCTTAAAACGAAACATTTTGGAAACAAATACTCGCTCGTCTCTCTCTCTCTCTCTCTCTCTCTCTCTCTCTCTCTCTCTCTCTCTCTCTCTCTCTCTCTCTCTCTCTCTCTCTCTCTCTCTCTCTCTCTCTTCTCTCTCTCTCTGTGACCGTGTGTGTGTGTACGTGTATGCATGCGTGCGTGGCGTGTATGTGTGTGCGCGCGTGCGCGTGTGTGTATGTGCTCACGCGCGCATGCGTGTGCAAAATACAGAATAAATTACTTTACATATATGTTCAGAGACACATAATAGAACTTCAGAGCGATACTAAGGATACAATAAAGGCAAACTGACAGATAGAGCGAACGAGTGAGTGAGTGGAGATGAAGGGGTAATGCCAATGGGGAATTAGATGGCTGTAGGCCTACGGATTGATTGATTGATTGATTTGATTGATAGAAAATACTAGAGTCTTGATGTGAATATGAAATTCCAACAGGGATGGATGTAGGTACGATAGCCTAAATTGACACACAAATAGAAACACAAATACGCAGACACAATGGTATCTGTCATTGCCCGACAATGGAAAGACAACAAAAACTATTCAGGGAATAACAGAGAGAGAGAGATAGAGAGAGAGAGAGAGAGAGAGAGAGAGAGAGAGAGAGAGAGAGAGAGAGAGAGAGAGAGAGAGAGAGAGAGAGAGAGAGAGAGAGAGAGAGAGAGAGAGAGAGAACACTGAACACTGAACGATTTTAATGAATAGGCCTTTGGTCCATGTCACTGGGGATGGCTACAAAAAACAGTGGGCTAATTAACATTGATTTCAAATACATACACATGCACAAATATATACAAACAATTAGTCACAGTCTCGCGCATTTCATACATATGGATACAGGATTCACTCAAGCATTTTCAAATAACGTACATTGAATGCCTTATCTAAATACACAGCCAAACGTAAAACCACAGATTTGGTTTCACATGCTAACAATAAAGTCAGTGTAAAGAGAGATGGACTATTGTAATATCTAGCAGGGATATATTGTTGGTTATCATAAGTGGGACATTGTAACACAAAATGAACCTCCGTTTCTCTTTAGGGGCTCACAAAATGGGCATGCTAAGTCTTCCTCTCTTACATTGATTCTGGAACGTAGAGAGAGAGAGAGAGAGAGAGAGAGAGAGAGAGAGAGAGAGAGAGAGAGAGAGAGAGAGAGAGAGAGAGAGAGAGAGAGAGAGAGAGAGAGACCCATACAAAACAAACAGGCATGCGTACACACACAAACACATGCATGCACAGACACGTGCACTCAAAACACACACACACACACACACACACACACACACACACACACACACACACACACACACACACACACACACACACACACACACACACACACACACACACACACACACACACACACACACACACACACACACACACACACACACACACACATACACACACACACACACACACACACACACACACACACACACACACACACACACACACACACACACACACACACACACACACACACACACACACACACACACACACACACACACACACACACACACACACACACACACACACACACACACACACACACACACACACACACACACACACACACACACACACACACACACAAACTGTCCAGAGCAACACCCTACTATTAAACTGCCAATCTACCCAACCATCACAGAAACACATGCCACCTCCCAAACCCTTACACCACAAGCAATACAACAGCACCTACCTCCACTACTCCGATGCGTCTTGGCGATGCGATCCACGGTCTCCCAGGTGATGTCCTGGGTCACCTCCTGCCCGATGGCCCTGCTCCGGTTCTCCTGCTCCTCCAGCTCCTTCTCCAGAGACTTGTAGATGTCCGGGTCGCTCTGGTACAGCGGGTTGTCCTTACCCAGGTGGAAGCTGGTGTCGAACACGTTCACGTTCTCCAGCAGCTCGTTCTGATCCCCCCGGGACTCGTCCAGGCGGTTCTGGATGAGGATCTTGCCGTGAAGCACGCGAAGGTCCTTCTTCTCCTCGTCCGAGAAGGGCCGCGAGGCTTCGGGAATGACGGGAGCGGTGGTGGTGGAGTCCTGGAGTATTTCGTAGGTCTTCTCCTCGTACACCTCCCGACTGAAGCCTTCAGTGTCTTCTTCGTCTTCTCCTCCTCCTCCTCCTCTGGGAGCTGTTGTTGTAGCGAGACGTTCGCTTGGTCTGAGGGTTTGGTGGGAGTCGGGGTAAAAGTCACCGGAGAGAAAGCCCCGGTACGGGATGTTGGAAGACGTGGAGGCGGAAGGGGCGGGGGATATCACTCTGAAGCGTTGATCGGTAGGGACAGGGGAGGTCACCCTGTACTGCCTGTGTGAGGGGGATGCGGGAGGTGGTAGCGTCTCTCTCAACGGCTGACCATCCGATGGGACGGGTGACGTCACTCTGTAGTGCTTCTCTGACGACAGAAGTGATGCCTGTCTGTATTGGTGATCTGATAATGACGTCGTTCTGACGCTATGATCTGAGGAGACGGGTGAGGTCACTCTGTACTGCCTGTCTGACAAAGCGGGTGGCATCGCGCTGTAATGGCCATCCGAAGGCACGGGGGATGTTACCCTAAACTGCCTCTCTGACAGCGGAGGTGAAGTCACTCTGAATTTCTGCTCCGATGGGAAAGTTTGTGACTGGGAGCGCGGCAGGGAATTTCCGGCGAGTGCATGGCGGTGTCTGTCTTCACCTAAATCGTCCACATTGTTGAAGACGGCATAGCTTTTGGACTGCTGCTGTTGTCCCGTCCTTGAAGGCTTTTTCCCCGTCGGTTTGCTGGGGTTGAGGCGAACGTCGATGGTCGTTTTGTGCCACCCTCCCGCCGAGGACTGAGGAGGAGGGGAAGTAGATCTTGGTCGAAGTTTTCTTGTTGATGATATTCCCTCCAGTAAAGTGGAAGAGGACTGCGTGTTGTTGATGACATAATGCCTTCCATCCATTGACGAAGGAATGCTCTTGTGTTCATGGAACGCCTCAGATTTGGTTTCGTTATCTGAGGTGTTCATCACTCTGTATTGGGGACTTTCTGTGTCGGTAAACTGTGTCCCGGGGACAATCTTATTGTCGTTGAGTTTGAAGTTAATGACGGTGCGATGGAGCTCCGGGCCTGGGCTGAAGGTCCTAAAAGGAACAGATATTGGAGTGCTCCTATGAAACATGCCTTCATCAAAAGAGCGGTTCAGAGCTGATCTTGAAGGCTTTGTGTATGTCTCACTTTTAGTCTGCACTTGCTTTTCCACCATTTCTTTGGGGCGATATTTATTGTTGTTTTCATCTCCTTTGTGTCGTCTAAGAGACCACGACTGTTGTTGAATGTGGCTATCTGCTGCAAGTTCTTGAGGTATGTTCTCTGAAGACAGCACCTTGCCCATACGATAAAGGTCTCCCCCAGAGAGGTTTGCATCCACCTGTTGCTGCTCCCATTCTGACTGAGGCTGTACTTTGGACACGCGGTATTCATGTGTAGGTGATGGGGGTAGACTCAGCTTAGCATTGAATATGGAGCCCGTGGAGTTTGATCTTTTTTCGTTTCCCTTCACTTGTACCCTGGAAATCATTCTGTAGCACTGCCCACCTTCCACACCCGAATCTTCGTCAGACTCGCTGGACGATGACTGAGTCTTCTGACCACTGTAAGACGTTTTCACCATGTATTTTTCATCCCCAATTGTGTCTTCTTTGTGTGGAAGAGTAGGAAAAGACCTATTCAGACGACGTTCCATAAACATGGCGTCTTGAGAACTGTTCAATCTTCTTTGTTGATAATCTGCAGTGGATTGGATCTTCATGTCCAAGGTACGTTGAGTGATCTGGTGAGGTGGGGAAGGGGGGCTGGTAAGTGACAAAGCAGATTTGTCAGCACGAACAATTCTGTAAAGATGCTCATCCGTTGGAGACATGTCGCCAACTGACGTTGCTTTTGAAGTTTGCGACCCATACTGGCTATCGTGTTCGCTGAATGACGCATTACTGTGCTGTGCGTTGATGACAGTCACATGTTTTCTGTCATTTGGTAAAGTTGCAGAACTGCTGTTGATTGTTCTATCCTCCGAGCTAGACCTTAAAGCCCATTGTGTTTTGCCAGATTTGGACCGTTTGCTGCCACTGTCTGATCTAGCCAGTCTGGTGACCATGTACTGGCCCTTGCCGCCATGCTCCTCTTCAGATGACACACTGGAACCACTGATCTTCCTAAGCCTGCTTGGATTGACAGTCCTGCCTGTGCTTGGCTGATCCTCCATGGCCCGTGTCCCTGACACAATAAAGCTTCTCTTTACTGTTGTCTGCAATCTAGGGTCTTCCAGATCATTCTTAGAATCAAAGTCCTGCACAGAGTGGCCTAAGTGTATTCCAGACATGTTTGTGTCGACTGTTTTCTGAGTCTTCAAAAGATAGTTTGTCTGTTGATCAGACACAGAGGAGGAAATGGTGACTTGAGAAGAAGGCATAGCGGGCTGCTGAGGCAAGGGAACGTCCCTGGTTGCTTCCACACTGATACGTCTGTCGGGACCCGGAAGCACAGGAACAGCATTTCGTGGAATCCTAACCTGTACATCTGAGCTCTCTCTCACCACTGTTGTTGATCTTGTGGATACTGACACATACTCCCTTTGCTGCTGGTCACCTGTAGATGGTGATGTCAGATCCGTCTGAAGTAGATTTGAATTATAAGCCTGGGCTGAACTCCGTACACCAAGATTTCCTGCCACAACGTTAAAATCGGGATTAAGATCCACAGGTTCGTGAACAAATTCCTGCTGAACAATCCGACTGCTTGATGGGGACTGTTGTCTGACATAGCTCTCCCGTTCCACTGCCTGCACGCTCTGTTCATCAGCAAAGAAAGCGGAGATCACCTCACTGGCTTTCTTCACATCCACATCCTTGGTATCCACTCTGATGTCATCATTCAGGTTAAGCCGTTCAAGGTCGAGACTCTGCTCTCCATTGGCCGTTTTAACAACCGCTGTGGTTGGTTTGGTCACTGCTGGTGTCTCCGTCTGATCTGTGATGTCCTGCATGACATAGGTGTCACCACGAGAATCACGGTATACATAGACGTTTCCACCAGCATCGTTATCGCCTTGTGAAGCGGGAAACATGGTGGCATTGACTTCTTTACTGTGCGAGGACAACGAGGAGGAAGAGGAAGACGTTGAGAGGCTACCTCGTTTGGTATGGGGCAGGTCCACTGATTTGTTTTCTACAGAACCTAATTCACGAAGAGCTGCACCCTTTGTATGCCCTGTGTTGTTACTCTCTGGGCTGTCGTTGATTGGACGAGTTGCACTTCCCTCAAAGGTGTTGTTTGTGTCATGCACGTCCACGGCAGTGATAAATTGGGATGACGTTGACTTTGATGGTTTCAATGTTGATGTCAAAGCAGGGGGTTCTGTATTATTCAGGATACTTTCACGTGTCTCTTCATCACTTTGGAGTTTCAGGCTTGAGACTTCTGGTGTCAAAGATACAGCTTGGATGGAGCTGTCTCTACCGGCTTGGATAGACGAAGACAAATCCGTCTGTGTCTTAACTATGTGTGCAGGCTCAGGAACAGAAACTTCAAGGCCCTTCTTGTTGTCTTTATGAAAATCCTCTGAATGCAACTGTTTTGCTTTCTGAACAGTGTCTGTGTTAATATTGACTCCTTCACTTTCCAGATGTATATTATCAAGGATAGACAGGAAGTCCGTAGCACCACTTTCACTCCCAGAAATGGGCTTTTCCTTGCTATCAGAGCTTGAAGGAACAACCGCCTCAAAAGCAGATTGTCTCGTCTCTAAAAATTCGTAGGACGATGACTGACTGAAGGAGTCTATGTTCTGCCTTGTTTCTGTTCCACTTGTTGCAACTGTGCAAGTAACAACACCGTTTCTCTCCAACTGTCCCGACCCAGAAATGATGGAGGAGTGAGCAGCAGCATGGTCGTATGTCTTGCTCCCAGCAAGGGGGGAAGTAGTAGGCCCATCGCTTTCCCCTGCCTCTGGTGGTGTCCTGTCACTCTTAGTATGGTCGTTTGTCCGGAAAATCGTCATTAGGTCTTCTCTCTCTCCCCCGACTGCCACACCCCTACCACCTCCTCCTTGTGTGAAGCCCGGGCCCCCTTTGACCTTAGCAGACGGGGAGGAGTTGTCGCTAACGGCGTCATCCAAATCCATCATTATCTGTCTGTCACCGTGTAACGGCCCCGGCTCTGAGGCCACATAACTTCTGCCCTGTTGTGAAGGGGAAGAGCTTGCATTCTCCTGCAGGGAAACAGGTAGTGAATGGGTGTGTTGGCCGATGGTCTCTGCTTTATTTGCATTTGGCATGAAACCCCCCTTGGAGTCGGAAGACGAGGATAAAATATCTGAATGACGTTTATTATTCGCTTCACTCGATTCACTCTCTGAACTTGAAGAACTTGTTTTTCTTTCATGCTTAGAAGGAAAGAAACTGGCCGTAGCGACATTACTTTTGATTCCTTCCTTTCCTTGCTCGCTCATTTCAAATTTGGCTGCTTCGTCTTGTTTATTGTGAGACTGCTGTATATCTAAAGAAGGGAGGGGAGCTGTGTTGAAACTGTCTGCATTTTTAGTGGCGATTGAATGCTGAGGCGCTGAATCGACGTGCGCTGAAGGAGGGAAAGTAATGGGCGCGCTCCGTACTTCAAAACTTCCACCGTTGCTCATATTTTGATCAGTAATAATTGTATCTGGGGTGTGTAGTGGTGGGGAGGAGTCTTTCTCAAACACATATCCATGCCCGCTTCTCTTTGCTTTGGGCGTTGAATCACCGCTACTTGTGTGAAGTGGTGTAGATGTACCGTCCTCCTCCCAATTCAAACTGTATTCATTAGTGGCAGCTGCGGGGAAGCGGGATGTAGAAACGTAGTCTGGACTGTTGATCTTCTCAGCCTGTACCAAGTCATACTCGTTATCGGATGAAGTGGTCGAGTACCCGCTTCCTGCATCATCATCAGAACTGTCGCTATGCTTCATTCGGTACTTTCCGTGCCGAGCTGTGATGTCATCCTCCTCGTTTTCATGCTTGATTTTAAAGAATTCTCTCAGTTCACCCACGTGACCAGGCTTGATCTGTCTCCGCACGGTCTTGACACTTCCCTCATACTTGGTCACTTGGGCTGGAGTTTTTTTCTTCTTTATTCGTTTGCTGCCTTTCCCTTTCTTCTGATGTCGATCCGCATCAAGAAAACCTGGCATAGTTCCAGTAGGATTCGGTGTAGACCAGGACTCAGTCCCGCTATTGTCTATTGCAATGGCTGGCACTACAACTTGTGCTTTTGATTCCAAGTCTGGTGGTGGTGGTGGTGGTGGTGGTGAAGACTTGTCCTCGTCTCGAGGCAGTTCTGGCACTTCAGTGGTTGTGAGTGACAGCGGGGATATGAGGGAGGCTGGAGTGGATGGGTCAGTGACATAGGGCTCTAGGGCGTTATCTAGGTACCCTAGCACAATGTCAGTAGAGGTACTGGTCAGTCGGTGGTCCGATTCCTGATCCCACACTGGCGGTTCTGTGTGGGGGGAGAAGGCAGTGGACGGGGTCAGCAGAGAGGTGGACGTTGATGTGGACATGCGTGCTTCCTGCAGGGTTGGGGAGAGAGAGGGGGAATAATCAGGCGGTGGGGGGAAATGAAATTGTGGGGGTGCCCCAGTAGTTTGAGTCTCTTCCTTTTCATTCTCAGCGCTCTTCTCCAACGAGCTGGAGACAGCAGTGGTCGTTGTTGTGCTGTGGTATGTTTGAGTTTTGATTTCAAACTTTTCCGTGGACATATTTATCTCCTCTACTGCGTCGACGGACTTTGAAGCGGACTGTGAACCGACTGTTTCGTCTCTCTCTACGTTTGGCTCCGGTTGAACAGTTGCGTACTTGATAGAGTTGCGACCCTCTCCTATGTCGTCATGTGGCAAAGAATCGGGGAGAAAACTCAAGAAATCCTCGGCCACTTGACTCCCAGAGTGTTTGCTGAGTGTGGAAGACGAAGACGAACTCGACGAGTGAGATTTGAGAGAACCAGGCGTTGGTGTAGCAGCCTCAGGACTCAGGGATGGGGAAGGCAGGTCTTCTGTAGGCGAAGGCAGAGCTCCATCAGACTGAGAAAAATGATCTGAACTTGATTTGGGGGTTGGAGGTGGGGTGGGCAGAGGATGCGCAGAGAGGATGGACGGTGGCCTAGGCTGGAACAGCGAGGGTTCGCTAACAGCAGACTGCCTTGGTTCTTCACTGAAAACGGGCGGAGGAGGGGGGGTGAGGGAGGGGGTAAGGATGATGGAGGGGTAGAGGGCGGAGAGGGGAGGGGAGGTGGTGACAATGAGGGCGGTGGTGGAGGGGATGGAAGTGTGAAGGATGACTTCAGATCCACAGTGTCGGGCAGGGGCTCGATGTCTGCGGGAGGTGGGGGCAGAGAGCGAGGGGAGGAGGAAACGGAGGATGCCTGAGAGTGTCGCTGCAGGACAGGCGTGGAGGAACCCTGGATGGTGTGGAAGGAAGGCCGATGATTTCCGGACTTTGAACTACACTCTGACCCTTCGGACCTCCTTCTGGAGGAAGAGCCGGACTTCGGGTGGACCTCATTCTGCGAAATGCTTTCTTTTTTAGCCACCTCTTCCTCACTAACTTTCCCTCTTTTTCTAGAAGAATTATCACTACTCGTCGAATCCCGCCTCCCGAAAAATGCCCCTTGATTTCCATATCCTCGCGAGGAGGGCAAACTAAAAGACCCGTTCTTCTCTGAATGGGTGGACGTGCGTCTGGAACTATTTTGCGAATTAGTCAAGGAAGGTTGACGACCACCAAAATCAATAGTCTGTCCATCTTCTATAACGATCGCACCCTGTCTGCGCAATGGAACAGTGTTCTGCTGAACTTTCCCCTTCAAGACCGTATCACCAGCGCCGCTGGAACTTTTGGCCACCGACCGACCTGACCCCCTTCTGGACGAGTTCAAGGAGGATGTGGACGACGAAGTCTGTGACTTTTCGGAGCTGACCCGCCGGACTTTCTTCATTCCCTGATCGTCGCTTTTTTCCCCGCTTCGTTTGGTGCCGTCGCCGGACCTGCTGTTGCTGCGTTCCAGCAGCGTCTTGCTGGGGATGGTGGGCAGGTGGAGGCTGCTGCGGGTGCTGGAGGAGGGGGAGGGGGAGGGCAGGCTGGACTTGCTGCTGGTGTGGGACACCGACCTGAAATAGAGGTGGGAGGGTTAAACTTGGTGTGGGACACTGACCTGAAATAGAGATGGGAGGATTAAACTTGGTGTGGGACACTGACCTGAACTAGAGGTGGGAGGGTTAAACTTGGTGTGGGACACTGACCTGAAATAGAGATCGGAGGGTTAAACTTGGTGTGGGACACTGACCTGAAATAGAGATCGGAGGGTTAAACTTGGTGTGGGACACTGACCTGAAATAGAGATCGGAGGGTTAAACTTGGTGTGGGACACTAACCTGAAATAGAGGTGTGAGGGTTAAACTTGGTGTGCGACACTGACCTGAAATAGAGGTGGGAGGGTTAAACTTGGTGTGGGACACTGACCTGAAATAGAGGTGGGAGGGTTAAACTTGGTGTGGGACACTGACCTGAAATAGAGGTGGGAGGGTTAAACTTGGTGTGGGACACTGACCTGAAATAGAGGTGGGAGGGTTAAACTTGGTGTGGGACACTGACCTGAAATAGAGGTGGGAGGGTTAAACTTGGTGTGGGACACTGACCTGAAATAGAGGTGGGAGGGTTAAACTTGGTGTGGGACACTGACCTGAAATAGAGGTGGGAGGGTTAAACTTGGTGTGGGACACTGACCTGAAATAGAGGTGGGAGGGTTAAACTTGGTGTGGGACACTGACCTGAAATAGAGGTGGGAGGGTTAAACTTGGTGTGGGACACTGACCTGAAATAGAGGTGGGAGGGTTAAACTTGGTGTGCGACACTGACCTGAAATAGAGGTGGGAGGGTTAAACTTGGTGTGGGACACTGACCCGAAATAGAGGTGGGAGGGTTAAACTTGGTGTGGGACACTGACCTGAAATAGAGGTGGGAGGGTTAAACTTGGTGTGGGACACTGCCCTGAAATAGAGGTGGGAGGGTTAAATTTGGTGTGGGACACTGACCCGAAATAGAGGTGGGAGGTTAATCTTGGTGCGGGACACTGACCTGAAATAGAGATGGGAGGGTTAACCCTTTCACCGCCAGCCATATTTCAGCCAAAAATTTCCATTAAATGTACCTGGGTAGAGAACAAAATCCATATGAGTTTATATACATACTTGTAGCAGTACCATAGCCAATGAGGTTTAACCGAGGCGTGGTTACTGCTACACATATCTGTATTACACAAAAAATCGGGACTTTACTGGTTTGGCGCTGCCTCCGGGCATTGCTTCCAGTATTGTTCCCACCATCTTTGTCTTTACAAATGCCCCACATGGCCGAAAGGCCGAAGAGGGCGTAAAACCTTATTTTCCCCCAACAAAATCCATCTGCAGTATTGGGGATTCTTCTGTGGCATATAAAATAAGGTCTATCTTCATTTCCCAAAACTAAGATAAAATGGTCTTTGGATAATAGACTCCAATTTGATGCCTTTTAGTGACATAGAAGTTAAATCATTGTGGTGCTAAAATGGAACTTTGGTGGTGAAAGGGTTAAACGTGTTGTGGGACACTGACCTGAAGTATTGAGAGGGGGGGGGGGGGTAAACTTGCTGTAAAATCAACTGAGAAAATGAGCAGAACCAGGTGCCGGGGGAGATCTTTCAGTACAAATAGTTTCGTGACCTTCTGGAAGGTGCCAACAACTTCCTCTAATCTATCACTTTCTTTGACTGTTTTTTTTTTCCTTTTCTTACTATCA
>JAGGCT020001653.1:20000-22500 GCA_017654935.2 Phymorhynchus buccinoides
TATACCTATAATTAAAAATTCGTTTGGTGTCTGTGTGTGCGTGTGTGTTTGTTGGCCCTGTAACTCATGAACAGGTGCGCAGAATCTCTTCACGCTTTGTGTGGTGGTGTATCATAGTGCATAGATGGTCTCATAGAAAACTTGTGTCTGTGTTGACCTTGGCCTTGAAGTTTGACCTTGAAAACCGGTCAGTAGTAGTAGCAGTAGTAACTAAAAGGTGATTGCTAGGAAGTGGCTGGCTGGACTGGCTTTCAGTGGTTACCTTCCTTGAACCATACACCTGAGTGATTGCGAGAGGGAGAGAGAAGGGGGCGAGAGAGAGAGAGAGAGAGAGAGAGAGAGAGAGAGAGTGTGTGTGTGAGAGAGAGAGAGAGAGAGAGAGAGAGAGAGAGAGAGAGAGAGAGAGAGAGAGAGAGAGAGAGAGAGAGAGAGGGAGAGAGTGTGTGTGTGTGCCCGCGCGTTCCCACGCGTGCGTGTGTGTGTGTGTGTTTGCGCACATACGTGCGAAGCGTAGCGAGCCGGAACGCTAGTAAAATATTTTTTTTTAAAAGAGTGGGAAGTACCGTGATCATTGGGGAACGAAAACAAAGTCCTGTGTTTAAATCGTACGGAATGATTTAGGCCGACTCGCTCTCTACTTAGACTACCACAGTAAGTTGTTCGGTGGACGATCAGGGGTAGGTAGGGCTACTTTTTGGGGGTCTTGATTTCTACCCTTGGCCTTCACTGTGGGCAGGCGAAAGTAATTCCTTCGGGATGGAGGAAACGAAATTTTAGGACGAAGTCGTGCGTCATGATTCCCAGTTGTATAAGAATCGTTCTTTGGTGCATGGTCGGTTACAAGCTTTGTAAGCGTACTCCCCCACCCATCCCAGTTCTGTAAAGGCCTAGCCACACTGCATAGGATTTGACCCCGATACAATGCGATTGTGACGATGTTTGTGAAAACATGATTCACGTGAAATACTTCCCGTCTAAAAAATAACTCTTTTATAGGGGAAGACGGGGTAAAAAGCGCATGGGCGGGTAAGAAGCCCACCCCAATTATCTCATGAAATAAAGAAAAGTTCAGTCAAAGTTGCCCATGAGACGAATGCTAAACATTAACGCTCATCTCATGGGCAAAATGAGACTGAAATTTGCTTCATTTCATGAGATAATTGGGGTGGGCTTCTTACCCGCCCATGCGCTTTTTACCCCGTCTTCCCCTATTCATGTAGACCGCAATACGTGACACGAATCAAATAAAATGTCCGATACAATTTTATTTTACTAGATTCTTGTACGGGAGACTACAAACATAGTGAACATAGCTAGTAGGATTTCATCAGATTTATTTGCACAGTAGAATTTCACGTCAATCATGCCTCACAAATGTCAAAATCTGATCGTACTGAATCGAATCGCATGCAGTGTAGCAGGCCCTTTAAAGACACACTGACGCACCACGATTAAGTCCCTTGGTTTTTTTCTAGGTAGCTGTGACCCACATACAAATGTCCCCAACTTCAAATTGAGGTTGCTCTTTAAAATGATGTTTCGGTTTGAATTTGGGGGCATTTGCATGGGAGTTGAACCTGGTCAAAACAAGATTTCTTACCAGTTATGAGAGGGAAAACACGTGAAACCCGTGATTTTGACACGTGATCTGGTGGGTCTTTAAGAACACGAGCAAAATGCTACTGGAAGAAGAGCTTCTTCCTTTCTCTGTCTGTCTCTGTGCGCGTATGACAAGCTTTATAATGCTATCCCAAAATTTACACCCTAAACTACTCTACCAATCATGATGAACATTGGCAGATTTGCTCGCAAGATAAACCAAACAATTCGATGGTTTGGAGTCAAAACGGACTATCTTTAGATAGTCCATTGACATATTATTGAACTTATTACTTGTATAAAAAAAAGACTGTTGAAATATAAAAAGCAAAAACCCCTTTTTTATAGTTCTGCAGTCATTGTTTGATACAAGTTATTAGTTTTTGCAATAAATCCAATAATATGTCAATAAAAAGCCATCGAAATATTGTTTTGAGACAAACAACTAAAACAAATAAACAAACTACTGTCGCTGTCCCAGTAAAAAAAAAAAGGCTTCGAGTTTCACCTGTTAAGACCCCGTGTCCGATAAAGACTCAAACCCCTTGAAGTGTCCTTTTCTTCGTATCTTTCTCCTAACCACACTCTTCCTTCTCAAGTTCTGTTCAAGTTCTCTTCTCCTCATTCACCTCCCTCCCTCCCTCACCCATCCCATATCCCCAATACAACTGTTCAGGCAGATCGCGTCCTCGAACCCCACCATACATCATGTTGGACAAGGTTTTTGACAGGTGTGGAGAAGAGGTTTGACCAGTACTGACCAACGCCCCTAGGGCCAGACACACCACCCAAAATAGACAAGACAGCTGCTTTATGTCCTGGACCGGTAGATAACTGGGCCCTGTGTGGCTAACGTGTCCTTAAAACATACGGGAAGCAGCGTTCATGTAATAGATCATCA
>JAGGCT020001654.1:0-50000 GCA_017654935.2 Phymorhynchus buccinoides
AATGAGGTGTGTCTTATTAGTTATAGTCTGGAAAATATAGTAGCCAGATATTCCAGAAGATATGATCATTCGGTGTCGTTCCTACTACGCAAATTCCTACTGCATGAATTCCTACCCCCCCCCCCCCCCCCCCCCCCCCCCCTCCCCCCTTTTTTATTTTTTTTATTTTTTTAACCCTTTCACCGCCAATGTCGCATTTTTGCACCATAATGATTTATCACCCATGTCATTAAAGCTCTTGAAATCAGAGTCTATTATTCAATAGAACATTTGCCACGCGCCGGTGACCTTGAATTTCACTGAGTTGAATTTAGAGAGTTGAGTTACAGAGGTCAGCACAACTCGGGCAGAACGAGCTCGGGCAAATTAGTAGTCTAGTATAGTGAACGAACACTCGTGGCAAATGCCCTATTGTGTTCCTAAATGTGGACAGTAAGGATTGACCATATTCTAAATGTGTCACAGAGAAATCCCACAATATTGCAGATGAAATCTTTTCTGTAGCCAAGTAAGTTTAATTGAAAATGGTTGGCTCAAAGATGGTTGGCGGTGACAGGGTTAAGTAGGCTTTAAGTAGGCTTTTTCCTGCTCTTTCATCCTATTGTCTGTGTGGCTGACTAAGATGGACATTTCCAAGAGCCTTAAGTGTTGTTATTTGATACAAAAATGTCTGGGTTTCTGTGTGACCTAGTGTTTGGTGTACTGACACATTCATACTGTGTGAAGCTGGTGTATGTGTGGGAGAGAGAGAGAGTGTGTGTGCGTGTGTGTGTGTACGTATGTGTGCATGTGTATATGCATGTGTGCGCATGCATATATATGTGTGTGTGCAAGTGGTTAAACGTGTGCATTAAAAGAGTTGAGTGGACAATCACTACAACGACAACAACAGTGATAAATTATGAAGACTAGCGCAACGCCGAGTCCCAGTAACGCCTAGTAACGGTAACACCTAGTAACGGTAACGCCAAGTACTGGTAACGCTGAGTACAGCAAATTTGAAGCGATTCGATTAAGAAACGGCGGAGTCGTATAGCGTGCGCGTTTCTGAACCGATTCGCTTCCGGGTTGGTACACGGATAGTCACCGTCCCAGGTGATCTTCCTGCCAAATTCGAAGGCAATCGGTCCAGAAACACCGGAGATACGGGCGCCGAGAGGCCGGCGGATGCGCGTTTCGCGCATTTGCGAAACCACGCAAATGATACGGCCGCCTCGGTTTTCGTTGCCATCGCCCCGTCAGGGCTCACAGCAAATTTGAAGCGAATCGGTCGAAAAACGGCGGAGTTATAAGGCCCGTTTCGTGTTTCAGACACACACACACACAGACACACACACACACGGACAGTTGGCTTTTTACTATATGATGATGATGGTAAATAATGAATAGGTAAAATGGGAACCACTACTAATACTTCTCAAAGAAGATTATGATGATGATGTGTATGTTTCATTGATTTGACGAGAATGCTGTATATTTTATATATTTCAATAATGTAATGATGCTGATGGTGTGTTAATTTCAATGATGTGATGATGATGATGATGATCTTTATTGCATAGGAGCTTGAGAGTGACTTTGATCAGTGTGCGGTGTGCATTGAGGGGTACAGACCACATGATGTCATCAGGACTCTGCCTTGCAAGTGAGTCACAGTTTTCTTTGTTTCTCTCTCTCTCTCTCTCTCTCTCTCTCTCTCTCTCTCTCTCTCTCTCTCTCTCTCTCTCTCTCTCTCTCTCTCTCTCTCTCTCTCTCTCTCTCTTTCTGGCAATATCATTAGTCCTCTCATCCTTGTTAAATAAAGTTTTTCAATGGTCAGTGTTCTCTCTCTCTCTCTCTCTCTCTCTCTCTCTCTCTCTCTCTCTCCCCCCCTCTCTCTCTCTGGCGGCATCATTTAGTTGTTGTTATGCACTGGCTAAAAGACTCCAGGGATCATCCCAACTGCCGAAGCACTTGAACACTATGGTACAAATGCTCCAGCTAGGGATGAGAACATTACGTGAGTGACCGTTTTTGATTACCCCGCTACGTGGGCAGCCACACTCCGACATTGGAGGATATCATTTAGTTAATTTGTGTAATTTATAGAATTTCTTTGGGCTTAGACTTTTAGTTGTTTGTTTACTTTTCAAGTTGTTTTTTCTTGTAATAAATAAGTGAACTTATAATAACAGATCTTGGTGTTTAGTTTTGTGTCTCTGGAAGACTTTCTGAAAGACTAGTTTTTAGCTCAGTAAGAAGTTTATTGTAACCTTCTTGGCAGAGATATAACAGACAGGAATACAGAGAGAAGAGAAGAACTTTGACACGCCACTGCATTGTTTGTAACATCTGATGACCAAGTGTGGTCATTCACTCACTCTGGTCAAGTGACTTGAAATGTACTCTTAGAGCTGTGCGGCCACAAAAACGACCACCACAAACAGCAGACTATCGAAAATAACAATGCTTCGCTTGTGTCTGCTGCTCCTTGAAAACAAGTGCAAGCCATCGTTAGTAATTGCTAACAATGGTAGTGTTTGTCCACATGACCACAACAGAGGAATTTTTGGTTGAGCTTGTCTGAGAGAGAGAGAGAGGGGGGTGGGTGGGGGGGGGGGGTGCATTGATGAAAATGCATGGGGTAGGATCAATGATGAAAACGCATGATTGCAAACAAAAATCTGGTTCTTCTTCTTCTCTTTGGGGCCCACGATCATTTAAATTGATCATTCTGGCACCCTCAGGAAAAACAAAGACGTCCTCCCAGGCTGGAATAGCACATGTGGGATGTGAAAATGCATGGTTTTCTTTTCTTCTGGTTTTCTGTTGTTCTTGTATTTACCAGTATTTGTGGTTGTGTTTTTGCCTGTTTTATCTGTAAAATATTAAACTGTAGCCTGATTCCATATTTTTTATTTTTAGAAAGGCCCCCCCCCCCCCCCCCCCCCCACCAGTGGGTAGTTGTTTCTGTACTGTTTGGTTCAGTTACTTGAATAGATTACACACATCATCCCTCCACCAATTCTAATGTGATGCAAATCGTGTGACAGGCATGTCTTCCACAAATCGTGCGTTGACCCCTGGCTTCTGGATCAGCGTAGCTGTCCCATGTGCAAACTGGATATACTGCGCGCTTACGGCATGCAGGTGAGGGCCCGCATGTAAAGTTATGCTTCCAAAAATAAAGCAGCATCTTTCAAAAAAAATGTTATGTCAGCCTGAATAGATGGGAAATTATGCTGCGTATTTGAGCATGCATGCATGGATGATTCTCCAAAATATTTAAATATGTTTAGAAGCTTTGATAATTGATTTTAATTAGGAAAATTGACCGTAATGCACCTTGACCACATTTTCATTGTAATACTTTATGTATACGATGGGACTAGACAAAAAGCTTAACAGCTTGTTTTGTCCCTACCACTACTACTACTACATGTGGTTCTTAATGAAAAGGACATGAAATTACTGGGTAAAACCTTTCTTTTAAGTGGGATTTTCTGTTTGTCAAAAAATATTGCTTGTTGCAAGCAAGATGTGCTGAACTCTTTGTTGTTGTTGTTCTTGTTTCTTTTCTTTCTTTTGGATTGAAAGCATTTTTATTTCTAACAGGGTTAAATCTTTTCCAAAGACAATAAGTGCTATTATATACTGTGTAGGAATTGTATCTCAGGGAAATTAGATGTGTGGTAAAAGTTAGAATGGGTCTTTGATAGAGGACAGAGTGTGTCTACATTGGATAAAAATGATTTAAGGTGGGTTTTTGTTCTTTTTATGCAGAAGGCGAAAGTGCCTAAGTTTAGATTTAAAGATAGACACTCAATCTTGCTATCAGTTGTTTCCCTATGGCTGTTTGTAAATCCTGTAACTGGTTTTTTTAAATTCACCCTTTCACCGCCAATGTCGCATTTTAGCACCTCAATGGTTTAATACCCATGTCACTAAAAGTCATCAAATCAGGACCTCTTATCCAAAGACACTATTTTCTTAATTTTTTGAGGTAAGGATAGGCCTAATGTTATATTATATGTCACAGAGGAATTCGCAATATTGCAGATATTTTATTTTCTCTACCCAGTTAAGTTTAATGTAATTTTTCGGGTGTAATATGGCCGGCGGCGAAAGGGTTAAAAGTCCCCGAGCACAAATGGCATTGTTTTTTCCCTTGAGTCTGCTAAAACCTTGACTGACTGACTGACTGACCCCCCAGCCTTGCTGTGCCTGCAGGTGTTTGGCAGCCAGGAGAGCGTGGTGCACGAGGACGCAGAGAGCGGGCAGGTGGCGGGCGGCAGGGGGATGATGGACGACCAGGAGCCCAGCTCCACCACGGACGACCAGGGCACCGCCGACACCGAGGTCAAGGTGCTGCTGCTGCCCCACACCTGCCTCCACTTCCACCCCCACCACCACACCCACCACCACGACTCCCCCCCAGCCACCACCTCCTCCCCCTCCCCGGACTTCGCCCCCCCAGGACCCTCCTCCTCCTCCTCCTCGGACGGGGGCGGCTGTCGCTCCCCACTGTGCGCGCATTCCCTTCGACGCAGCTCCAGCGCCGACAGACTGTCGCCCCGCTCTTCTTCCTCCGTGGCTCAGGAGACGGAGATGCAGGCTCTCATGGCGCCGCACCCACGCGGCGTTGGTGGTGGCCGAGGAGGGGAGGAGGATGACGATGAAGACGAGGGGTTCGACGAGCGTCAGCGCTGCGCGCTGCGGCCCAGCAGCCTGCAGGGCAGCCGGCAGGATATGAACATGGGCCCCGAGGCGTTTCGCCTGGTGGTGCGCCTGCCCAGTGAGGGGCGCCTCCATAAGGAGTCTCAGCCGCCGCCGTCTGCCACCAAAGATTGTTAGGAGAGTCGGCAGTTTTTGTTCACCTTAGCCCAGTAGATTGGGGCATTGCAGGGCTATTAATTGATTGGGTTTTTTTCAGTTGAACAGTTGTATGCTATTTGTTTACATGCCAGCATAAGAGAGGAAGGGTGGGGGTTGTTCAACAACTAAAACTGGCATGGTTTGAATAGTAAACGGTCCAAAATTAAATGCATCTCAGTCATCCGTCACTGTAGACATGACATTGGAATTGAGGAAATTAACTGACTAGTATCTTCTGCTCTTGTCGTCATAAATTAGAGCTTTGATGAATAAGCGCTATAGAAATGTACATAATAAATAAATAAATTAGGTGTAATGAGCACACAAGAGATAGGAGATAGTGGGATTGGAGATCGAGAGGGAAGGGGCTCATTAGGGGGGGGGGGGGGGGGGGGTGTAGTTGGTAGAGGCTGACAATAAAAGCAACAATGTAGATTTGAAGATTTCCTGAGTGATTTTGAGATGAGCAATTGCAGTGCGTATAGATAGATAGGAAAAGAATGGGTCTGGTATTTTGGTCATAGAAAGGGAGATGGTAATAAAAAAAATAATTAAATGACTAGAGTTTTTGAGATGCTTGGAAGAATTTTCAAACAAGATTTGATTAATTTAGCACTCAAAAAAAGATAAAATCAAGGTAAAGACAATTGAAGAAGAAGAAAAAGTGGAAATGAGAGGAGCAAAAAGATGAAAAATACAGGGTTGTGATTGCTCTACTTGCTGGCGTTGTAGCTCATGTACAGATGAGACTTGCTAATTCTACTTTCTGCAAAGCAAAGATTGAAACTGTACAGACTCGTTGTCAATGTCAGCTTTGTGTGAATATGTGGGACAGTACAGAGTTGCGCAACGGAAGTATTACCATCAGGGTGGACATCTATGTTGTGGTTGTGAAGTTATTGTGGACCGACATTTTCAACGTCAGCAGATCGGAAGTATTGCCATCAGGGTGGACATCTATGTTGTGGTTGTGAAGTTATTGTGGACCGACATTTTCAACGTCAGCATAATGTACTTTTTCTCCCCCCAAAAAAACAACAACAACACCCCACAACAACAATGCTTGTGCCCCACTGGACTGACCAGTCTTCGAAAATGTGAATGATTTCATTGTGGGTATTGAGCTGAAAGGCTTGAACGGAAATTCCTTACACTGAGTGAGGGTTGCGCAGGGTGTCCACTTTACTGGTGGATAGTGATTGTTCAGTGTGTGTGTGTGTGTGTGAAAGAGAGAGACAAATTGATAGTAATTGCTGGAGTCTCTCTCTCTCTCTCTCTCTCTCTCTCTCTCTCTCTCTCTCTCTCTCTCTCTCTCTCTCTCTCTCTCTCTCTCTCTCTCTCTCTCTCTGTGAAAGAGAAAGACCTGACTGATACTAGTGATAGAGTAATTGCTGACATCTGTGTGTGTCTGTCTTAGTGTGTGTATGTGTTTGCATGCAGTTGTAATAAATATCAGTATTCATGTGCAATTTGTGTGTGTGAGTGTGTATGCACATGTGTGTTCATATGACCGTTCAATTCATGGATGTTTGAATGACTCGGTTTTTGTGTTTGTTGTGTATTGTTTGAACATTGCCCTTTGATTATTTGTATTATGCCGTTACATTGGGTTTGCCATTGTTGATCTTGTTTTGTGTTTCAGCAGCTACATGAAACGTGTTCATGTTGGAATAATACTAGTCATGCAGTGTGTGTTTTTCAGGAGGAATCACTTTTTGTTCTGCAATTCTTTTTGGTCAGCTTTGAACTGATTGTGTGTATGACACTCTGTGCGTGTGTGTGTATGTGTGCACGCGCACGTATGTGTCTGTGTGTGTGTTGTCATTGTTCTTGTCAGTTGTTTATTTCTCTGACTTTGTCTTTTGATCGAAAATTCTTTGTAAACGTTTTCATTATCATTTTGATTATGTCATGATTATGGCATTGCTTGCTATGTTTAATTGTGGCTAGAATTTGGCTGTAAAACTGACTTAAGAGTGAAAGTTAATGCCTTGTCCAAATTTATCTTTTTTGTACGTCCATTCTTAGAGTTAACTTAACCCTTGTTGTAATTTTGTTTGCTTTTTTCTTTGTTTGTTGGGTTTTGTTGTTGATGTGTGGGGGGTAGGTGGGGGGGGGGGGGGGGGGGGGTAGAGAGAGGAGGAACAGAGGGGTAGGAGGGAATGTAGGGATATTTACATTCACAAATTTCTTGCTTTTGTTTTCATCTTTTTGTTATGAATCAAGTAGGATAGCCAGTACCCTCAGCAAGTTCTGGCTTAAAAAGTTAAACCCACCATAAGAACCTCAGTATTTTACAGGCATCAGAATTGTCAGAGGATCAGAGGATTAAGAATTTCTGACAGAGGATTGGCTTCTCTTGTCAGAGGTTTTGCTTTTTTTATTTTTTTTATTGAGTGTTATCCTTTGTGTTAAATTAAATAGCATTTTAAAGTGATTTATCACTATATTAAGCCTTTTTGGTGGTGGTGGGAACTGATTTCAACGTTGTCCCTCTATAGTCTGGGGCCTTGATGGCCCTTTTACTGCGGTTTTCAGAGGATTGGACTTCTTCTGATGCCTGACTTTATTATTCGGCTTCCCTCTATTTCTCACAATGAACTGTTTGAGCCATATGATATAGGGTGTTTATTTTATTATTATAAACTGTTTTCCAGATGTCTTTAACTCGGACTCTGTTAATTTTCTGTCAGTGCTTTCCTTGTTAACGATTCCCTCGCCAACTGTTCTCATGCATATTCACGTTGTTGCGAGTTCTACATGCACCCTTCTTACTACGCCCCATTCCCTGTCTTTTTAGTTTAGTTTTCCTCTTTGTTTTTGCATACCGTAATTAGCGGACTATAAGCCGCAACTGCCCCCCCCCCCCCCCCGCGGCTAGTACAGTGCCGTGGCCTAAATGAATGTTACTGAAAGTGAACTCAACTCAGTGGCATCCTTGATTCAGACCTTTGATCTGTGGCCTTGTTCACGGTTGATAACAAAAAAAATCACCTTGATTTCGGTATATTTTTCACAAAATGACGATCTGTTTCGCGGTCCGACACTTTTGTTTTGGCAGTCAACACACCCGCGATCAACTCTCGACTCGACTGGAAGCGGACATCGTGCATCGCCACGCTTTCGCGGCTTATGCGTTATTTTTTTCTGATTTTTTTTTTTAAAAGTAGGGGGTGAGGCTTATAAATATTACGAAGCGGTTTGTAGTCTGAATTACGGTACTTTCTGCGTTATTTCCTTTGATGATTGTTTTAGAGTTTAGTGAATATGTTATTCATTGTTTACAACAGTTGCATTAAAAAAAAAAAAAGTTTAGTTGACATGTTATTCATTGTTTACAGCAGTTTATAAGAGTTTAGTGAATATGTTATTCATTGTTTACAGCAGTTGTTTAAGAGTTTAGTGAATTATGTTATTCGTTATTTACAGCAGTTTATAAGAGTTTATTGAAGTTTATGTTATTCGTTGTTTACAGCGGTTGTTTATAAGAGTTTAGTGAATATGTTATTCATTGTTTACAGCGGTTGTTTATAAGAGTTTAGTGAATGTGTTATTCATTGTTTACAGCAGTTGTTTATAAGAGTTCAGTGAATATGTTATTGTTATTCATTTACAGCAGTTGCCTTTAAAAAAAACAGTTTTGTAACTTTTTTCTTTATTGTTTAAAGCCAGCAGGGAAATGTGTTGTAGTTCTTCACTGACAGTTGTACAAGGTCATACCAGCTTTGATTCTGTTTTTGTGTGGTTCTCCTTCTGCTTTACATTAATGACAGCTGACTCTATTAATTGTAAAATACTGAGTATGAGCTACAGATCTTGGTTGATGCTTCCTTATTGTAAAATGGTGTCACTGAAAACTAGCTTGCAAACACTCACATTCTGACAAACTCAGGGTTCCCAGGCGCCTTTTAAGTCCTTGTGAATTGTTTTTTGGTCAACAGGCCTTTTAAGTGCTTTATTTCAGCAAGTAGATTCCTTTAATTCATCAAGAGGTCCTTTTAATTTTTGAAAGGTATTGTTAAGTCCTGTTTTATTAAGAAAAACGTGATAAAGAAACTGACTAACCAAAAAAATTATCACAAAAAAACTGGCAGTATGCAAAGTTGGTGGTGTCACAGATCGGAGCAGACAATTCATTACAAGCTGTGTGAGTCTTTCCGCACCAAGACGTAGTGATTCATTCCATGCATATTGGAATTGTGCTCTTGGTCAACAATTGGCATTTGGGCATTCTATCATGAACATGTCATACAATCAGGTTGGCGATGGTCCTTTTACAATCTTTATTGAGGTCCTTATGAGTCCTTTAATTTAATTTAAAGGTCCTTTTTTCGTTTCATGTTCCAAACCTGGGGACCCTGCACACTAAAATTCTGACAAAGTTTTGGCTTGTTGTAAAGTCTTTGAATAACCTGTTACCATTGTGTTCATTCATAAAGCATAAATTGCACTGGGTAATTGAACAGATAAGTTCAAGAGTTCATTTGAATCTTATTAATTTCGTACAAGAGTGTCGTTTTCAATATTTTGCATTCACTGTTTGCAGTGCATGTTATTCTTTTTGTAATCTAGACACTTAAAGGTTTGGTGTGGTTGATTTTAATTTATTGTGTGTCAACAGTGTGTGTGAGAGAGAGAGAGAGAGAGAGAGAGAGAGAGAGAGTGAGTGTGTGTGTGTGTGTCATGTGATAATGGGGGAGTGGAGTTAAAATGTTTTAAAATTAAATTCATTTTGAAGACAAATAGGGGCAAAGGTGCTTTGTTTATATGTGACCTAGCACCACGAAAGGGACATTAAGTCGCTGAGCTAGTTTCTCACAACAGGCTTGCAAAGTCAAAACTATCTTTTTTTGTCAATTTTGAGTTATGGTTATTTTCGTGTTTTGGTCTCTAATTGATCTTATAAGTGTTTTAAAATGAGTAGGTCAATGCATTTTCTTTAGCTAGGCTAGACTTTAGACTGATTTATCAAAATGGCTGACGCTCACCCTACTAACTTTAACTGCTCATAACTTTGGAACGAAAAAAGATACAAGAATGGTTCTTCTATCAATAGAAAGAGAATTGTCTGAAGTTTTTAAAGGTATAATTTTCTTAAAATGGTCAGTTTGATACTTTTCGTGGTGTTAGGTCACATATTTCAGGTGAATGAAAAGGCCAGGCTTCCTTTTGTTTAGCAGGACACAGTATTGGAAATAGTTGAATACTTAGTCCTTTCCTTTTTTGTTTTGCTTGTTTGGTTTGGTTTCTGTAGTTGTTCTTGTGCTCGCGTTGCATTTAGCTAAAATTACTGAAAGAGAAATTGTCTTTGTGTCAAGTGTAAATAGAAAGGAGAAAATTACTTTATGTATTATGCGTGTACTTTTCTTTGTTCGTTCGTTCGTTTGTTTGCACCTATGTGTTTGTAGACTAATTTATGTGTAGGTATGCAAGTCGGAACTGAAAGCAAGAAATCAAATCGTAATTTATGTTTGTGTTGATGCAGATTTTGAACATTGTGTACTGTGGCAAATTTCAAAACACCTGATTTCCTGGTGGGTGTTTGTGTGTGGGGGTGTGTGCAATTTAGTAACAAATTGTATGAATCACTGGCATGTCATGTAAAATGTTTGCATAATTTTCTGTTTTATATAGTAATCACGTGTTTTCTTCATTTGATAGTTGGCAATACATGTGTAATAAAATATATATTTGTTTTTCCGTGCTCCTAAGCATTCTCCTTATCAGGGATCGCCCATTCCCAGGTTTTTGGGGGTGGGGTTTTTTGGGGGGTCATAGTTGCATTTTTAGTATATTGGCTCCATTCTGCTACTAAGGCATGGTTTCAGTTTCTGCTTTTCGTGATCATTTAACATTTATCAGGATGCACATTTCATTTTCCTGAAAGGTTCTCTTGGTTTTTATACATGTAGTGCCACAAAAAAGTACATTGCAAATCAGATTGAAATGTAAAACTCACTAAAATTGTTTTATGCGACTGAAAGTGGGTTATGTGAAGTTCTGTGTGAATGTAATTGTGAATTTATCTGCACTGATGTGTAGTTGCTAGTATGTAGTAGCGTTTCCCATCTTATAGGGCCTCTTGTGCGGCATTATGAAAGTGCCATTCATTGAGCGGTTTGGTCAGTTTGATGATGCTCTTGGTCTACCCAATAGGAATTATTATACATGGTGATTTAGTTACAGTAAATCTGACGAGCAAATATGTGGGGGGGTTTTCCATTTCTATGCCTCAAATGCTCATTTTTTCAAAATACTCAAAAGTGAGAAGGGAAACTGCAAATAGTTTCGGTAGTAGTGTGGCTTCCATTAATTTAAAGTGCAGTAGACCTGTTGATGTGTTCAGACAGCAGGTTGAAAGATTTTGTTTACAGGATCCAGCATGTGTATAATTATGGGAGTGGGTAGCATATGCATTTGGCTTGCCTGTCGGTTTTGATACGTTTTCCATTTTGCCAATGGTTTCTTCTTTTGGATGCCAGGCCTTTTTTTCTGTATTTTTCTCCTGAGGTACACCCCAGGTGTACAAGATAGTTGTACCTATCTGATGCAGGGAAAGTGTTTAACCAAGTTAACCCTTTCATCGCCACTGTCGCCTCTTGGCACCACAATAATTTAACACTCGTGTCACTGAAAGGCATCAAAATGAGGGTCTGGAATCCAGTGACCTTATGTTCTTAATTTTGGGAGGTAAGGATAGGCCCTGTTTTATGCATGTCGCAGAGCAATCACCAATATTGCAGACAGAATCTTTTCTTTACCCAGGTAAGTATAATGGAAAGTTTGGGCTGAAAAATGGCTGGCGTTGCTTTTATTACTTGTTTTCTGTTTTGGTTTCCTACATTTCCCAAAAGAACATATAAACAGCAAGGGTTTAGCAGGCCAGGTTGAAGGTTAAATGAAATGGTTCGTAGTGATGACTTCTTGTTTATAATTTCATAAATTAGTTGGGGGTTTTAGCTCACGAAGGTGAGCTTATATTGTCAAAATAGGTGTGTGCGTGCGTGGGTGGCGTTTCCTTCATTTCCCAAAAGAACATAAACAGCAGGGTTTAGCAGGCCAGGTTGAAGGTTAAATGAAATGGTTCGTAGTGATGACTTCTTGTTTATAATTTCATAAATTAGTTGGGGGTTTTAGCTCGCGAAGCTGAGCTTATATTGTCAAAATTGGTGTGTGTGTGCGTGGGTGGCAGTACACATGTCAAAAACTTTAACAACATGTGCACTCTGAAGTGAGGGTTGAAAGAGTACATGTGTACTTTTCAGAGTGCAGAAGGCACAAGACAGCGAGTTAAAGGTCGCTTTTTTTTTTACGACGCGTACTGCCACGGGAACGTGTGTCTTATTCATCTTTGTAAGGGATCCAGTCTCAGGAGCGGTATACGTCGTGGAAAAATCACCAATCTTTAACTCACTAATTTTTAGACCTAAGACGTCATAGACAATGATGTCATTTTTGTGATGTAAAAAAACTGACGTCATTTTTATTCTCAGTTCTAAAACCTCAGTAAAAGCATGGTAACTTGCCCCCTCCCTCTCTGTGTCTCTCTCTGCCTCTCTTTATCTCTCTCTCTCTCTCTCTCTCTCTCTCTCTCTCTCTCTCTCTCTCTCTCTACTGTGAGCTGTTGAGGCGCGTCACCCTTATTTCTTATATGTTGATTATATCAATTCATTTATATAAATTGATATAGATAGCACAATGGCATAATGTAGCTAGAAGTACTTTTATCTGTTCAAGCAGCATCTGGTTGTATTAGTTTGGCATAACTTGTGTATCTCCTTTCAGTCCTTGTCTGTTTGGTTCAATGTTTGATAGTGCCTCCTACAAAATTCCATCTCCCTTTCGGCTGTGTCGATTTCATGCTTGAACATGACTGAAAGAGAAAAATGACAGAAGAAAGAAAATATGAATATGCAAAAGAAAGACTGAAACACTATTTGGAGCAAATGAGAATGCATAATATTTAAATCTAGTATGAAAGAAAAAGTAAATACAATGTGAAAATTTGTTTGGGGTAACACTTTTCTTCTTCTTCTTCTTCTGTGATCCCAGGTCACATGGCTATAAAGGACAAGGGTACTGTATTTTTCGGACAATAAGGCGCAGTCCCCAGATTTTACACAAAATTCAGATCCTTACTAAATTACTAGTCATATAATAAGGCACAGGGGTCTCAGTCTGTGAAAAAAGTATCGCCTTAACCCTTTCACCGCCATTGTCGCATTTATGCACCACAATGGTTTAACACCCATGTCACTAAAAGGCATCAAATCAGGGCTTGTTGTTTGAAGGCCCCGTTTTCTTGATTTTAGGAGGTAAGGATTAGGCCTAGTGTTATACATGTCACAGATGAATTCACAATATTGCAGATACAAATTTTTTCTTTACCTAGTTAAGTTTAACGGTGTTTTGTCCCTACAAATCAGCTGGCAGCGAAAAGGGTTATAGTCAGAAAAATGTAGTACATATGTTTTCAGTTTTCACTGGTCTTTCCGCTGCATTCAGCCGACACATTCCGATTTCGGAGGAGTTTTTGTAACACAAAATCGTAAAAGCTATTTTTGACACGTTGCAATTACGCCAGTCCTTTATTGGCAGGAACGTAACAGATAAAAGATACATATAGAAGCATGTAATTTGTTCTGCCTAAACTACTAAGAAACTTTTCCTACTATTTAGCTACATTAACTATCGACAACAGCCACTTTGAACATGATTAAACTTTTCACCGCCAGACATTTTTCAGCACAAAAAAGTTCCATTAAACGTACCTGGGTAGAGAGAGAAACAAAATCTGTCTGTAATATTGGGGATTCCTCTGTGACATATTTAAAGTAAGGCCTATCATCCTTACCTCCCAAAATTAAGACAATAGGGTCTTTGGATAGCAGACCCTGATTTGATGCCTTTTTAGTGACATGGGTGTTAAATCATTGTGGTGCAAAAATGCGACATTGGCAGTGAAAGGGTTAAGGCGTGGCATGTGGTGAGGAGCTTTTGCCTGCGTAAATAGTGGACACACAGACTTAAGTATAATACCCAGCAGGAAGCCTGAACTTTGTGCAGCACACATTACTGATCATTAGCAAGTAGAAAATAAAGAAAGATCGTACAGAGGACAACATGTGGTGCTCTCTCTCTCTCTCTCTCTCTCTCTCTCTCTCTCTCTCTCTCTCTCTCTCTCTCTCTCTCTCTAAGACCTATGTTGTTAATGACAATAAATATCAAATTGTCAAATCAAATTGTCTCTCTCTCTCTCTCTCTCTCTCTCTCTCTCTCTCTCTCTCTCTCTCTCTCTCAACCCCCCCCCCCCCCCTTTTTGGGGGGGTCTTATTTCTTAACATACATGTATTTCATTGATCTGTGAGCGGTACTTTTGTGTGTGTTAGAATGGTGCTTTTTTTCCATTAGAAAGGTGCTTTTTTTTTCTTGCTTTTTTTAAACCAGAATCGTTTATCATGATCTGAAGTGCCCCAAAGTGGTTAGGTAATTGTAAAGCCAAATGAAAAGTAGGCACCATTCCGTTCCCCTTCCCTGCTTCAGGTTTTAGACAGTGCAACAGATTAGTGAAGAAGTGTAGACAAGTTGACTTGTCTTGGAAAAAATTCTTTGATTCTCCTCAATATAATCTAACAAGAAATGCATATCATAAAGTTTTTATTAAAAGGTTTAATACTAATAATTATAAGAAAACATTGTTTCAGCATCCGTGTTGCTAACTTCTGGAATGAGTTACCTATTAATCTTCTAAAATGTGCACCTAATACTAACACATTCAAAAATCGCTTGGATGATTCTCCAAAATATTGAAATATGTTTAGAAGCTTTGACAATTGATTTTTTTTTATTAGGAAAATTGACTGTAATACACCTTGACCACATTTTCGTTGTAATACTTTATGTATATGATGGGACTATACAAAAAGCGTAACAGCTTATTTTGTCCCTACCACTACTACTACTACTACTACTACTACTACTACTACTACTTGTTAATTTTCTGATCCTCTTCAGGACACAAGAAAGGCAGTCTTACGGCTCAGGATTTAGAACAGAAAAACAAACGCATTCCATGTCACAGAGTACTATTATTAGGCAGCATGAGGTTCTTGAATTTTTTTTATTGTTTTTTTACTTCGTATTTTTCACTTCATATTTTTCATCATGTCTGACCTAGACATACATGATTGAGCGCGCTTATGCTCTCTCTCTCTCTCTCTCTCTCTCTCTCTCTCTCTCTCCCTCCCTCTCTCTCTCTCTCTCTCTCTCTCTCTCTCTCTCTCTCTCTCTCTCTCTCTCTCTCTCTCCCTCTCTCTCTCTCTCTCTCTCTCTCTCTCTCCCTCTCTCCTCTCTCTCTCTCTCTCTCTCTCTCTCTCTCTCTCTCTCTCTCTCTCTCTCTCTCTCTCTCTTCAACACTCTCTCCCCCTCCCCACCACTCTCTCTCTCTTTCATTATCTTCAAACAATGCGCATCTTTCTCATCATGGCAGATGGCTGTTTTGGTCTCTGGGTTGTTTTTTGTCATAACAAAATACACTCTTGTAATTGATCTGGATATAATTCATACAGTTCCCTGCATTCAGTAGACAAATATGCTAATTTACTGTGTTCAATAGGCTGCTCAGACGTTAAATTATTAACAATCCATGTCTGGCCATCTAATTTTCTTGTCTAGCCAACCCAACATCACTGCCGTATTTTCCGGACTACAAAGCGCACCGTTGTCTAAGCCTCACCCCCTGAATTTTATTAAAATTCTGGAAAAAACAACAACAATAAAGCCACATTCAGTGTCTAGGCCGCAAGAGACTGAAAATGAAAAACGAACCTGAGAAGACGAGCAGACGCACTCATGATCGAAAACCACGGCAACTTTGACAGCCTGTGTTGCACTCATGCACAAACTACACATAACAGTACAGACCTAATCTTCGCCATAACGGACCTACTAAATACTGGATTCTGCACAACGACACAACACAAAACATGACAAAGTAATGCACTGGTAGTTCAAGTAGCGGCTTATAGCCCGGAAAGTACGGTAGTTCTCATTCCTACTCTTTCCTATCTCTTTCCTGCCCATGTTCACTTCCCCGTTCCAGGTTATTCTCTCTGCATTTTCTTTTTCAGTAGCAGACTTCCCTTCTTCTGTGACTTTAATATAATTTCCATTTTTGTTGTTGATGGGTTTGAGGGTACCGGTAAGTTTATTCATATTTATTACAATTCCTCATGAGTTCCTTCATGTCCCGTTTGATTCTGTTTGTAAATGAGAACACATGTGGGGTCATTCGTATTGAAGTCTGCATAACCTCACTCCCTTCCACATATATAAATACATACATCATGCAAACTCAGGCTCTTGCAAATACTGTATTTGCACACATTTTTTTGTATTACAGTGGCACCTCCCGGCCTTATTAAGGCCTTCCCTCTAAGAAAAAATTCACCCCATTTCCCCCCTTCATATCTGGACTACTGAGTGTTCACCTCCCTATTAGTCCCCTCTGTATTAAGACCTTTTGGGGGCTTAATTTTTCATATCTTAATAGGGAGCTTCCACTGTATAATTTTTTGGCAAATCAAACCTAGCCATGATCACTAAAGTTTTCCTTTTTTATATAATGCATGTGCTTTGCTCAAATTGTTTTAGCTACTAACGCTTTCATTATAAGGCCTGTTTGCTTAGTTGATATCAAAGGTTGATTTTTTATATATAATCAGTATGATTAATGAATTGTAGTTATGTTTTGAAGCAATAATCGTATGATGTATATGGTATGTCGATCCGATCACATCACTTAGCTTCAAAGTTGATTGAATTGATTCACTAGCCAGTACACGCACACACAAAATCTTCAGATTTTGCGTAAATAGGCCTGCATTCCCCAAATTAATACTTGTTTATAAAAATGTCCGTAGCTTCCAATGTACGTTTTGATATATATATTCTCTTGCAGCCACGGATTCATGTTTGTTAAGGATGTGCAAACTTTTTCTGTCATTGCCAAAGAAATAATAGCATTGCAACTTGAGGTGTATTATGTTTATGTGTGTTATGTTTTCATTGTTTGCGATTTTGTAGCAGAGTCAAAATGCACTGTGTTTCTGTGTCAGTCTTTAGTATTATATTCCATAGCATCATTTACCTTGTGAGCAACCGATGTGAGTATGTACGTTCTCTTGCCTGTATGAGATATGGCATCTAGCAAGCACACCCCCACCCCCACCCCCCTCATTTGGCAATTACCAACATTTTAGTACGACACATTCCATCAGGTTGGGAGGTGAGAAACGGCAATAGGGCTTTGGTTTTTGTTGTTGTTTTGTGTGTGTATGATTTTTTTTTGATTTTTTTTAATTGTTCTCCTCATATGAGGAGGGGTAGCTGGATGGAAGAGTTAGATGTTCTGCATACAGCATTAGAGAGAGAGAGAGTGATTTTGTTCCCCTTGATAAGAATTTAGGGAACCTGGTAAGCACAGTTGTACACAAATCCACATTCATTGGTTTTCTCTTTATTATTTTGTTGGTGTGTATAATGTTTGAGCAATGGTGCTTAAGTGTGTTCGTGTGATAAATTGAGGGGGGGGGGGGGGGGGGGGATGTCTTTGTAACATGGTTTTTTTCAACTTGTTGAAACTTGCTCCTTTTTTTTTTTTTAACAAAGTACTCTATTGAATTAATACAGCTCCTCACAGATTTTGAGGTTTGTGCAAAGGCGTTCATTCTGTGTAAATCCCCAACTCCGTTTGTGTGGAAGGTTTTTGTACCTTTAAAGACTCCCTTTAACTTACAGGTGATATGTATGCCAAAGATGGTTAGACACCTTCAAGATGCTTTGACTTGTATGCTAAAATTGTCAATTTTGAGATGAAAAGAAATGTTCTTTATTTAGAGAAAAAATATTTTGCAGGACAGAAAATAGTTTACTCAAAGGCAAAATGTTGGTCTGAGTTTTGATTTCACAAACTCACTGCATCCTTATTACACAATAAAATATCTTGACTCAATAATATTGTGTTTGAACATGTTATATTGAGTGCCTGACATTGTTTCAAGTATTGTGATACGGTCCTAATGCATGCGCCCCTCAGATACATGTTCACACAGACAATATTTACCCGGCCAGAGGACGGTTATTGTTTTTTGGTCTCTGTGTGTGTCTGTCTGTCTCTGTGCGTCTGAGTATTGAGTTTCTCAAAAACTACTGGACAGATTTTGATCAAAATTTTATTTGGTCGAGGGGTAGCTATCTCAAAAAGTATGTTTCCTTTTGATATTCATGAATGTGCTGACCTTGACTTTGAAGTTTGTTCTTGAAAACTAATTTTTTTCTTTGGGCTATATATTTAATTTCCGAGCTGTATCTCATGAACCAGTGAACAGAACGCTTCAAATTTTGTATGGTGGTGTATCACAGTGAGAGAGAGAGAGAGAGAGGGGGGGGGGGGGGGGGGGGGGTATGTATATAAATAATATAACTGTGCTGACCTTGACATTGATTTTTTTTTGGTTCAAGCACTAACATTCAAATATTGCCAAAGAGAAGCAACTCCAGGTACCAGGGATTTGACAAAGACTAAAGCAAGAGTATAGTCCCTTTGACTAGGAGAGAGAGAGGGAGGGGTGAGGGAGAGAGGCAACTGGGGGAGAGAAGTGGGGGAGGGTGGAGGACACAACTCTGGCCGGGGTTTCATTTTCACAATGCATTTCTAGTCTTGTATAGATTGGATTCCATTGAATTGCAGTAGATTAATCATTATATATCGAATTGGATTTCTTTTAAGACTAGAAAACAACAACACCGTAGTTGTGGCAGTGAATTTTCGGTTTATTTTAAAACCTTTGATAGCTAAAACAGTTGGCCAACTGACAAAAAACAACAACACAATTGCATTTCTTTTTCAAATAATACTTTAAAACTTGAAAGGAGATAACCTCCGCCAGTGTTAAATTTTCCAATGTTTTGCTAGTCTGCATTATGGAAAGTCTTGTTAGTTAAAAATAAAGCTTATGATCTTTTGTATCTATATCATGTATGCAGTTTAAATTTATTTCCCTGTAGTCTGTGTTTGTGCATTAATGTCAACTTTCTGTGATGTTATCCTACTACTGTGACAATCCCAATATGACTTGTTTGGTCAGTTTAAGTGTATGTATTTGAAATTAAAGAAAATTGTTTCATAAAAATAGGGAGAAGGGGATGTTATGTAAGGGTACTAGTTGAAAAAAAGTATGCCCTCAAACACACACACAGAGGGAATTCTACAAGCAAGTTATGAATTTGGAGCTTTAAACATTTCTACCATGCATCTCTGTTTCTTCTGAATTTATTATTTCATTGGTGGTACACTCTGTTCCTCTGAATTTACGCTGCCAGTTTATTCTGAGTCATTCAAAGTTTTGATTCCTGTTAAGAGAGAGAGAGAGGGTAGGTAGGTTGGAGGGGGAGAGCAGTCTCATCAAAGTGGCAAGTGTGTACTTTATGGATTAATAATACATGCCTACTGCACATGCTTTCATTTTCTGAATTTACGCTGCCAGTTTATTCTGAGTCATTCAAAGTTTTGATTCCTGTTAAGAGAGAGAGGGTAGGTAGGTTGGAGGGGGAGAGCAGTCTCATCAAAGTGGCAAGTGTGTACTTTATGGATTAATAATACATGCCTACTGCACATGCTTTCCTTTTCTATTCAAATTAGTTGTAGTTAACCTGACATAGATTCTTCAAGACTTTGAAGTCTGTGTGTGCATCCATCCTTCTACACTTTAGATGCTCCTGCGGTGCATTCATACCCTACACATACTCGAGTCGAAACAATGCACAACGTTTTGTTTCATGACACTTGTAGTGACATTTTGCACATGGACATACTTGGAAGGTGTTAGTCAATGTCCAGAAGTCTTTCTTTTGGTGTGGATGTTGATTCCAATGAGCTACTGTACTAATGATGTTGATGTGGTGGTATGGAACTTATTGGGTTCGTACCTATCAGGAATAAAAACATGATATGGAATGGAAATTATGTGTTTTCTTAATATTTGGAGAATGTCTTTCTTTTGGTGTGTATGTTTGTTTTCAAAGTATGTGTTCACAAAACTCTCTCTCTCTCTCTCCCCCCCCCCCCCCCTCTCTCTCTCTCTCTCTCTCTCTCTCTCTCTCTCTCTCTCTCTCTCTCTCTTTAACTTTTCCCTTTCCACTGTTTCAGTAGTAGCTATGCAACCCCATATGACTTAAACAGCTGCTTGCGCCTTAGCAGCTGTCTTGTAGCCTTATGCTGGTCAAGGATTGTCTCCCTTTGCATACGTTTGCACTTGCCAGAGTTTTCTGTATGTTTATTCTCCCAAGAGAAATAATTAAATGGAACAATTGGAGGGTGGAGGGGGGTAGAATTTGTAAAAGCAGCTAATAACATTGGATCTATTAGCTTGTACTGGTAAGCAGCAAAGCAGCTACCACAGCAACTGCCAGCGTCACCGACATGCTTCAGCGACTTGGATGGGGCTCTCTGCAAAAGCGACGGCAGGCTACCAGACTCACCATGCTCTACAAAACACTCAGTGGCATGGTGAGCATCAGCAGGAGCAAGCTGGTACCTCAGTCACAACGACAACGTAGAGGTCACCCCCAACAGCTCCTTGTCCCCCAGTGCTGAACTCAATATCGCCAGAGCGGAGCATTTCCCCCCAGAACAATAAAGGAGTGGAATGAGCTACCGACGACAACAGCAGTGGAAGCAAAAGATCCAGTGTTTCACAGCCAGGGACCATCTGCTTGGACACCCGCCTGCTGCCACCCCCATCTCCGTTGGTCCCTTTCTAGGGTCAACGGACTAACCATCTAACAACCATCTCTCTCTCTCTCTCTCTCTCTCTCTCTCTCTCTCTCTCTCTCTCTCTCTCTCTCTCTCTCTCTCTCTCTCTCTCTCTCTCTCCAGAGGGCTGGATGTAAAAAAGCATGTTATTGCATACTCTATTACCCTCTATAAATCACATTCATTAATTCTCTCTCTCTCTCTCTCTCTCTCTCTCTCTCTCTCTCTCTCTCTCTCTCTCTCTCTCCATAATTTCTTCTCTGGCCTACTTGAGGCCCTTTCTTCCGACAAGAGTGATTGAGCCTCCCCGGTTCCGTAGCAAAATAATCAACGTGATGATTGTGGCCACGACGAAAATGGTGTTTTACGTCCTCTTGGTCTGAATCAGACACATATGGGACATTTGTAAATACAAATATGGTGGGAACAATACTGGAGGCAATGCCCGGAGGCAGTACGAAACAAGTAAAGTCCCGATTTTTTAAAATTAATACAGATAGGTGTAGCGGTAACCACGCCTCGGTTAAACCTCATCGGCTATGGCACCACCACAAGTTAATGCAATAGATGATGATTGTGGCCACGCACAGCGAAGAAGAAGAAGCAGCGTTTTCATTATCCGTTGTTTGTGGAATTAATTGGCAACATTATCAATATACTATTCAGCATTAGTAATATGTAACATTTTCATTCAACAAACCCACGCCAGTGTGCCCACGTATATAATATGCCTATTATCCTTAATTAGTACAGCCCATCCTTATATAACGTTTCCGCATTAATTAATTAATCATAATAATAAGATCAGTATGGCGATAATTTATGCTCGGATGTTTTCTACTCTAGGTTATACAGTGCCACACACAATCTGAAGCGCTTCTGTGAAGTACAAATGTGGAAAGTATGGCTTAAAACCCAATTTTTAGACCCCTACCACTTTCAAGGCCTACCGATCTCCCGGACCTTGACCTTGATCGGTATGCCATCATCAGAACGGCCATAAGCCAAAGTACCTACGTGCCAAATTAGAAGACTAAGACCAACGGTGTGGAAGTTATGGCCCCTTAAATATTTTCGGTTTTCAAGGTCAAGGTCAGCACGGCGAAATTTTTTGCGCGGGTGCCTTCCTCTCATGGTGACACACCACCACACAAAATTTGAAGCGATTCGGTCAAGCGGTTCGAGAGATATCCTTGGGACAGACAGAAAAAACAACAACAAACAAACACAAAAATAAAAAAAGTTACATACACGAACGAAAACATACTCCTTTGCGATCGTAGATCGGCAAAGGACAATAATATGTAACATTCTAATTCAACAACGTGCGTCAGTTATCCCTTTTAAGGAGTACAGCCCTCCCTTTTCTTTCTTTGTAATCGAAAGCATTAACTGGGCGTTCCGTAATCTTGTTTACTCAGATCATGGTAGGCCCTAATGATGGGCATAATTGATCCACGTAAAATGTGAAGTGATTCCGTCTAGCGATTCAAGAAATACAGCCCAGACAAACAGATAAAACAAGGTCAAAGTTCAAGGTCAAGAAGCTTGAAAATGTCTCTGCATTCTTTGAGTGATGCCAATCGAGAATGTACATGGTAATATGGGGGTAAGACAAATGGCTTTCATACTACAGTCTCAAGGTCAAATCATCAAATGTCAAGGTGATGGTTCACATGTCTCCCATTGGTAAAAGAGACAAGTTCAAGAGTCAAGGTCAAGTTAATCAATACTTAATTTTGCACCACACATGACCTTTAGGCGGCCTACCAACTTGCCAAATTTGAAGCCTGTATCTGCAAAATGTGAAAGGCATGGCTAAAACACCAATGTGACACGTCCAAGATCTTCGTTCTTGACCTTGGTTGGTACGCAGTATTCGGCATTAACATAAGCCAGTGCACCCACATATCAAGTTTGAACATCGTCTAAAATAAGTAGGACGATGTGAAAGATGATGACCACTAGATTAAATTAAGGTGCACGGTTATAGTTTTTCTACGGGTCCTTGATGCACCACCACACACAATTTGAAGCAATTCAATACAGCAGGTCACGAGATATAGAGCTCGGACAGGCAAAGTCTGCAATCAGGTAAAGGGGAAAAAAAAACAGGCACAGAGAAACTTTCGTGTGCGTGTGTGTAAGGACAAAAATAGATGAGAGAACTTCAAATTGTCTTCCTTATCAAAGAACACTAGAAGGTTGTTGTTATTTCTGTTTTTCACATCAGGCAACCCTTTTTATAAGCTGAAAGTGAATAGAATTAGAAGGTTTGACTATTAATTTGAAGACTGGGAGAACTGGAAAAGCGCACTTGGTCTTAATTTGAGCTAACACTTGAGGCATGTCGGCGACTTTTTGGGCCCCCACAAGGCATCTCAATAGCAATATTTATCCTGTAAATAGTATACACTGTTCAGTACTAGACTGATGTACATCATGTTGGTGGTAGATCGACGTATCCAAGGTCTCTGTTTAAGACTTGACTTTCTTTCTCTATATTCTATGGGTCTTTTACTTTTCTTTTTGTGAGTTGCGATTCAGCTGCCAGGATAAAAGCTGTCGGTATATATGACATTGACACCAACTTGGAAGACATCACTCAGCAGCCTTACACCTACTTCCTGTCTGTCAAGCAAATTACAGGAAGTAGGCCTACTCATCTTTCCCAGGGCTGCGAGAGAGTGGAACTCCCTTCCACCAGAGGCAATATCATCAAGCCTCGGTGGAGGAATTCAACCCCCAGATCTGAAACCCCTCTCCCCCCCCCCTACCCCCCCCCCCCCCCCTACCCCCCCTACCCCCCATCTACTACCCCCCATCTACCCCCCTACCCCCCCCTACCCCCCCTACCCCCCCCACCCCACCCCCTGTTTTCGCCCCCTGTCCGGCAGTCCATCGCCTTCCCCCTCCCAATGAATCTCTCATTGAAGCTGATCATCTGGGCAGCAAGTATCCCGCACATGTCATCTGCTTATTTTGGAACCTCCCTACGTACTAAGCGTCGTAATCATCAAATTGCTGATGGATGATGCTATATTATGCAAGAAGAAGAAATATTAAAAGAAGAAGAAGAAGAAAACAGCAACCCCATCAACTTACAGTCAGTCTGGGTTGAAAAAGATCAAAAGCAGTTGATCAAAATTTACCCCAAGGTATTTTTCTTTCTTTCTTTCTTTCTTCTTAAAAAAAAAGAAAAAAAGTTAGTGTGTTTATTTTGGCCTCCGAGTAACATAATTTGGACAGATTTGTATCTGTGGTCTGAAACCTAAACATGGTCAGGGAGATGTTATTAAAACAATTTTGCTGTGATTCAATAAAACAAATTAAGGCAAATGTCTGTGTTAGAATAGATGAAAGATGCAATATAATGATTTAAATACACATCTATATTCTATTTAGTCTACTATGACATTAACATAAATTTTGTAATAATGACGTTTCTAAATAGTTGCCTTCTAAATAATAACTACTCCCAGCATACAATTGAAAAAAGATGGCGTCTAAGTAAACCTGTGAGAGTCGCAGTGTTCTTCAGTGTTTTGTTAGATGGGTTCATCTTGCAGGAACCAATGTTTAATGGAAATTAGAGTTGTATTTATTAGTAATAAGTCAGGCTGGAGTTTTTTTGATCATTACCGTCTGAACAGAATGTAACTGAAAGGCGAATACAATGAATAAGGGTCGATTATCAAACATTTTCAATTTCAATTTTCAATCAGTTCTTCTTTTGAACATGGATTATTTACATGTTTTGAACAATAAGCTGACTTGTATCCTCCTTCAACATTTTAAAGATTATGATACTATCACAAGGGGCTTCCGTAAATATTATAATCCAAATCCGTAAATATTATAAATAGTACAAGGGGACAAGGAAGGAAGGGGGGGGGGGGGGATTGGGGAGGGGGGGAGGGAAGGATGGGTTGGGTTTGGGGGGGGGGGGGGGGGGAGGGAGGAGGAGGAGGGGTTAGATCCGGGCTTTGAATTCCTCCACCGAGGCTGATGTTGTTGCCTCAGAAGAGTCAGATGGAAGACAGTTCCATTCCGCCACAGCCCTTCGGTTAGATTAGGCAAGAACTCTTACTCTGTCACAACTCGGTCACAAAACATTCACTCAAAACTGAATGATGAGTTTGATAGGTGTGTTCACAATCATTCTGTCAGAAACCACTCAAACTGAGTCACACTCACAGCAAACCAAATCTTGAGTTTAATCAGTATTTACTAATTTAGCCTCTTAAATTTAGGCATGCAATCCTAAGATCTTTCACTAACTCTAACCCTGCCTTTTCCCCTCTAGTTTTATTGTCAAGCTGAAGCTACACAAAAGAGATCTTGAGCAAGCCTAGAGACATGGAGAATGATGAGCACCATGATCCCGAAGATCATGATCCTGGCGAGGCATATGATCATGAGGAACACCAGGAGGAGCATCATGATTCCCACGGGGAGTGTAGGGACACCTTTGCCAGTCTGGCTGGCTTTCTCTTTGGCAACATTGATGAGAAGGGACAGCTGGAGGAGGAATTTTTGGATGAGGTGTGTCTTTGGGAGTGAATCGTGGCTATGTTTTGCACTATTGCAGTGTGTGTGTGTGTGTGTGTGTGTGTGTGTGTGTGTGTGTGTGTGTGTGTGTGTGTGTGTGTGTGCATGCATGTGAGATGGGAGATAGAGCGGGAAAGCATACATAACAATGTGTGATGAGAGAGAGAGTGATAAAAAGATTGAGAAAGACAAAGAGAGCAAGAGAGATATATTATTATATATTATTATAGTGTGCAGCTTTAACAGAATAATTTTATATGGCCATGTCAGTATGTGACTCAAATGAGTCGTTAAATGTTTTAATACTTTTACTTTTAAGGATTCCAGGTGTAGTGCGTATACATCATTACATGTGTGTGTGCGTGCGCGCATGCACATGCATCTGTGTGTGTCAGTGCATTTAATATACAGCATGTGTGTGTGTGGTATACATGTGTGGCACTGGGCAAGGGCACACCTGTACAAACAAATGATCTTAAGATATATATATATATCAAACTGTGACATTTCAAAGTTCAGCGCAGAGCCACTAGACTTGTGAAAGAGTGCAAAGATATGAGTTATGAAGAAAGACTGGTGTACCTAAATTTGCATTCACTGAAAGGCAGGAGAACTAGAGGAGATCTGATTGAAGCATATAAGATATTTAATGGTCATATCAATCTGTCATGGGATACATTTTTTAGCGCACCACAATACAATTTGACTAGAAACCCTTATGGCAAGGTCTTTATTAAACGTTTCAACACTAATATCAGAAAAAATTGCTTCAGCAATAGAGTTGCTAACTCCTGGAATGATTTACCTAACGAACTAAAATGTGCACCCAATACTAACTTATTCAAAAATCGTCTCGATAGATCTCCAATTTATTTAATCCTATTTAGATGCTTTGACGAGTAATCGTAGGAAAATTTTGACCGCGAAACCTTGACCAGTATTTGACATAACACTGATTATAAAGATGGGACTATCTAAAAAGCTTGTCAGCTTGTGTTGTCCCTATCTACTACTACTACTACTACTACATCTGGATTCTGTGGCATCTTGTTTTGCATTTCCAAGTTTTATCTTCTAAGCAAAAACATTCTGATTGACATTATTTGCAAGGGTTGCATTGCAAACAGTTATAAATTTATGTACGTTTTAGGATCCAAGCAACATTCTGTTTGACATGTTGTTCTAGGGTCGCAAACAGTTGTAAACTTTCATTTCCTCCGCTGCTTGACATTTTTTTGGTCCTAGAGATGCAAAATATATTTATTATTCAAGCTGCACAACGGCAATGCAAAATATATTTATTATTCAATGCAAAATATATGTACAGTGGAGAACTGATAACTAAAAAAGACTGGATAACAGTATAATAATCTCATGTTGAAAAGTCTTTTGGCTATCTCAAAATTAAATTTCTGCACAATGCAAAATATATCTATTCCTCTGCACAATGCTTGGCCTGCAGGACTCCAAGCGACACCTGAGTTCCTTGTCTCAGTTCGAGGAGCTCGGTCACCTGGTACGTGAGATCGCCCGGGACGCTGAGGGAGACGGCACAGGGCAGTTTGAAGATTCAGGCTCTTCGGGTGAGGGTATGGATGCTATGAGTGAACCGTAACACAGTGATGTACAGAGGATCGAAAAATAATAGGACAAACTGTCCTGAGACAAGATAAATCAATAGGCCAATGTCCTGGGTCTTGCAGATCATATCAATAAGACAAAGCATGCCAGTATTAAGAATTTAATCAGACATTTGTCCTGACAGGGGAGAACACAATTTATGACATTTTAAAATTTTTAATAGATCAATGGCCTATGACTGGGGCCTCAGGACATCACTGTTAACAATGTTATGAATCATGGTAGAATCTGGTGATAACGTTGCAAAACGTTTGTTTTGTGTTTATGTTGATTTAGACTCCGTGGAATTTGGAACAGGAAGGTTTTCCTTTGTATTATATATATACTATTAAAAACATTTCTTGTGTATAAATAATCACAAATGTTAGACTCTACTCCCCTCTCTAGACATTTCAATAGATAGATTGTTTGCATTTTGTGTGAAGTTTTTATTTTATTTTATTGCTTGGTAAGTTGGTTATTATTGCATACACATTTTTTTAGGAAGATTTATACTCAACATGAAATGCTAGTTTGACATTGCTATATATATTTTTTGTTTAAGTGCTGATTTATCTTTGTTTGGGTTTTACTTAAAAAAATTGTATTTGAACAAAATGAAGTATTGAATATGATATTTTTAATTGGTATTGCTATCAGTTATGGAAATTATGTTTTGTTTATCTTGATTTCGTTTATGAGATATAAAACTTATACATTAACTGATCAAGTCAACATCTAAGACTGCATAAACTAATTCACAAAATGATTGTGTGCTAGCTAATGCTTGGTTTTCTTTTTTGATGATTTCCTCAGACTACAAAACAAAATCGCCTTCAGCAGTGGACTACTTTGACATTCAAGAGACAGTGGAAGATGAGCCTGGTTCTGAGGACGGGACATCTTTGTCTGCATCTGTGGCTGAACAGACGCAAGGTACAGATAGAGAGAGAAAACAAGGAGGAAGAAACAGAGGGAGAGAGAGAGGGGGAGGGGAAGAGAGAGGGAGAGAGAGAGAGAGAGACTCAGGGAGGGACTTGGAGAGAGTAGCTTGTCAGAATTAATTTACATTGTGTTGTGTGCATTTCATTGAATGTAAAGCAGGTTTTGACATAATTTGTCAGGTAATTGGTCATCAATTAATAACATCATAGACCATGTACTGCATTTTACGGACTATAGGCCGCATCATAATAAGATGCACCCCCCAAATTGTTTTTACACAAAATTCTAATTTTGTTTTATCTGTTTCTTACTATATAATTAGTCATTGTATAAGGTTCGGGGGTCTACTCTATTTCTTGTAGTATAGCATTACAGTCCGTTGAAATTGGTTAGTGCTTGACAGTCAAAGTGTCTGATACTGTGATAGGATAATAAGGTACAGACAAACCTCTATTTTAAGACTTCCAAAATGTCCGGAAAAATCGGTCGTAAATTGGAGGGGTCGTATGACGGAGGTTTTCACTGGCAGCCGTAGAAAGAAAAAGTTCAGCACAGTTCATACTCTCTTCTTCATGCACACATACAATGACATATTAAAACTGGATTTGGGTCTTTCCAACTCCATAGGATTGTGCAATCGATGTATTACAGTTTCACTTCGCCGACTTCTGTTAATCACCTCCACTCTCGTCCAAAGTCAGTAGTTTTCTTTTTCAAAGTCAGTGGTTTTCGTGCTTTTCCTACGCTTTCCGCCATCTTTTCTACAACAAGGGAAGCGACTCCGCTTTCAGGCCCTTGACCGTGGTTGTTTCCCTTTGCTCGAAGTCTATGCAGACGACAACAACGGTCGTAAAAACCAACAAATTGGCGGTCGTAAGTCGCGTTTTAGAGGAAGTCGTTTAAGAGAGGTCGTTTACATAGTAAAATGCATCCGTGCCAACAAATCCGGTCTCAAATGAGAGGTGGTCGCTTAACAGAGGGTCGTAAAATAGGGGTTTGTCTGTAGATGGATTGCAAGTTCTGTCTATTTTCTGAGGACAATCTGAGAACAAAGGCATATAAATGGAAGGAAGCAAACTGCCATATGTGCCTGTTGGAAAGAGACGATTAACACTGAAAGCCGTGAGAACATTAGCATGCAGAGTGATCCTGATAGATCACCCACCCACCCCTTTCCTTCCTTATCAGTCACACAAAAATCGCATGCCAAAAAAAAAATTAGGTGGCGCGCCTCTGGCTGCGACGCGCTCTCCAGGTGGGAGCAACCCGAATTTCACAGAGACCCCTCTGTGACTACAAAGTACCTAGTACCTAAATAATACCTAAGAAAGAAAACAAACGAAAAAGATCGATGTTAATTGTGGACCCATGGTTTCTTCTTCCCCAGAGGATGGCGAAGGGAAGGAGGTGAAGGAGGAGGACACTGACCGCAAGCTGATGCCCCCACCCACCTGGCTGCCCACGCCCTCCATGATTGCCGCCCAGCAGGCCGCCCAGGCCTCCGCCCTCAGCGACAAGCTCAACACCCCGCTGGCCAGCATGCTGCCCCCGGAGCTGGCCAGCGTGGACGTCACCAGCCTCTTCCCAGAATTCAGACGAGGAAAGGTAACTCGCTCAGTGCTGATCCTGTCTGTTGTTGTTGTTCCCTGGCTTGACGACTCCAGGGATCATCCCAACAGCCAGAGCACTTGAACAATTTAGTACAAATGCACCAGCTAGGGATGAGAACATTACATGTGTGACCATTTTTGATTACCCCGCCATGTGGGCAGCCACACTCTGTCTTCGGGGGATTTTAGACATGATGTTATGCTGGGAGCTTGGCATGGCTTAAGACAATCCCTGCACAACCATTCAGAGCATAACAACATTTTGATGTAGCCTTGGCGTTCTAGCTTATGTCAACTGGTCTGACATGATCCTGTCTATGAAATCAGGGCATGGGGATACCGGGACGTCACCAGCCTCTTCTCGGAATTCAGACGAGGAAAGGTAACTCGCTTGGTGCTAATCCTGTCTGTGAAATCAGGGCGTGGGAATACCAGATGTCACCAGCCTCTTCCTGGAATTCAGACGAGGAAAGGTAACTCGCTTGGTGCTGATCCTGTCTGTGAAATCAGGGCGTGGGAATACCAGATGTCACCAGCCTCTTCCTGGAATTCAGACGAGGAAAGGTAACTCGCTTGGTGCTGATCCTGTCTGTGAAATCAGGGCGTGGGAATACCAGATGTCACCAGCCTCTTCCTGGAATTCAGACGAGGAAAGGTAACTCGCTTGGTGCTGATCCTGTCTGTGAAATCAGGGCGTGGGAATACCAGATGTCACCAGCCTCTTCCTGGAATTCAGACGAGGAAAGGTAACTCGCTTGGTGCTGATCCTGTCTGTGAAATCAGGGCGTGGGAATACCGGGGCGTCACCAGCCTCTTCCCGGAATTCAGACGAGGAAAGGTAACTCGCTTGGTGCTGATCCTGTCTGTGAAATCAGGGCTCCCCGTGGTGATACCGGGGCGTCTTTCGTACAAGAAGTTCCCCCAGCTTCTGGAAGTTCTGTGGTTGTAGCTTCCTCTAATCTGTCTCTCTCTTTGACTGCCTTTTTCCATGCTTTGTGTCATCTACTATCTTTCTGACTTTTGGCCCATTCTCCTGCCTTTTCTCCAAAAAAATCTTCCATATAGTTTTCTCCTTTGAGCTCCTCCGGAATTGGAATGTGTCGGCTGTATGCAGCGAGGAGACCAGCGAAAACTGGAAAACAGACGCATACCATTGTGGCCATATGGCCCAGGAACGCAGAAGAAGAAGATTTTAAAAAAAACAAGTACTAGTAATTGGTGCCAAAGTTATTTAATTTCATGGGAATAAAATTTGTTAAAAAAAATCTATTAATTGAAATGTCAAGAAAATGGAATAAAAAATTAAATGTAACAGAAAAAAAATTCACCAGAAAAAAAATCAACAAAATAATGATGAGAAAGGACACATCAAGAGGCCGCGAGGCCCAGTTGTCCTAAAAGCCTGACCTGACCTGACCTGACCTGATTTCTTCAGTGAAAATTATGTTTGCTCACCATTGTGTCTGCTTGCACAGGTCCTTCGCTTCTCCCGCCTCTTCAAACCGGTCCACCACCCGCACATCTGGCGCAAGCGTCGCAAGAAGAAAGAGAAAGACGAAGAGAAGAAGGATGGGGAGGACGGGAGTGAGCTGGAGAAAAAGAAGAGTGGAGAAGAGCAGGAGGAGGAGGAGGAGTATTTTACGGTGGAGGAGATGGCAAAGATGTTGAAAATCGACATGGGCCGTGAACCCAAGCCTGAGGAATTGGGCCCCGATGAAGAGGTATGAGAGTGTGTGTGTGCGTATATGTGTGTGTGTGCGTATATGTGTGTGTGTGTGTGTGTGTGTGTGCATGCATATGTGTGTGCGTGTGCGTGCGTGTGTGCATGGGTGGGTGTGAATGTGCGAGGAACAATACCTTGCTGTACCAAGCACAGGCCCAGTAGACATTCAAACCAAATCGGATACAAAGTTTGCATCAAACGGGCCTGAGCTTATGACTATGAGTAGCTAATATGGGATCAGACGCGATCTCCAGAGTTAGTGTTCTTTGCATTTCCCTAGAGTTTTAGGATGTTAGGGAGACAATGGATGTGATAATATGGATGCAAAGTTTGCATCAAAAGGGCCTGAGCTTATGAGTACTTAGCTAATATGGGATCAGACATGATCTCCAGAGTTAGTGTTCTTTGCATTTCCCTAAAGTTTTAGGATGTCAGGGAGACACAAAATGGATGTGATAATAATGGGCGTGTGACGGCATGTCGTCAAATCGCATTGGCTACGTACTTGCCTTTCAGGTGACGATGATGCGTCCGCCCAAAGCGGAGTCATCCAGCAGCAGTGCGGACAATGAGAGTGACCTTGACCAGCGGCTGAAGGTGGCCCCTTGGCGCTACGGCCCCGCCCAGTACTGGTACGACATGATGGGGGTGGACGAGACTGGGGAGAACTTTGACTACGGCTTCAGGCTGAAGAGTGTAAGTTGATTGGGGATAAAAATGTATGTGTGTGTGTGTGTATGTGTGTGTGTGTGTGTGTGTGTGTGTGTGTGTGTGTGTGTGTGTGTGTGAGGCATCAGAATTGTCAGAGGATCAGAGGATTAAGAATTTCTGACAGAGGATTGGCTTCTCTTGTCAGAGGTTTTGCCTTTTTATTCAGTGTTATCCTTTGTGTTAAATAGCATTTTAAAGTGATTTTTCACTATATTAAGCCTTTTTGGTGATGTTGGGAACTGATTTCAGCGTTGTCCCTCTATAGTCTGGGGTCTTGATGGCCCTTTTACTGCGGTTTTCAGAGGATTGGACTTCAGACTATTCTGATGCCTGGTGTGTGTGTGCGTGTGTGTGTGTGTGTGCGCGTGTGCGTGCGTGCGTGTGCATGTGTGTGTGAGTGTGTGTTGAAACCCAGCACTTATTAAATTAGACTAGTGTTACCTGTACTTTTAACCCCTTCACTGCCAGAGGAAAACAGAATTATCGATTTTTTTTATTATAAAGTTTAAAACAAATCTGTTAGACTCAATCTGAGAACATGGTCTAGAGATATATCCTTTCTGGCTTATCTATGGCCCTTTTACCGCGGTTTTCAGAGGATTGGACTTCAGACTATTCTGATAAAAACCATCATCCCAGGCTTATGACATCATAAGTGATGACATCATCAATGACATCATTAAGTACGAGACCATCTCGTAGCCAGGCAGGGAAGGGGTTAACTTCAATAATTGAAATGGTTATGTGCAACCTTGTTAAATATTTTTATAAACACTAAAAAGAAGAATATTGTGATCAGTAATTTTGCGAAAGTTAGACCAGAGTAACTTCAGTAACATCAGACATAATTATATACTTTTAATGTAGGTTACTTGTGTCATTTGTGAATCTTTTTTGTGTGAATCTCTCCTTGGCTTTTGCCGAATAAACCTTCATTGTCTCTCTCTCTCTCTCTCTCTCTCTCTCTCTCTCTCTCTCTCTCTCTCTCTCTCTCTCTCTCTCTCTCTCTCTCTCTCTCTCTCTCTCTCTCTCTCTCTCTCTCTCTCTCTCTCTCTCTCTCTCTCTCTCTCTCTCTCTCTCTCTCTCTCTCTCTCTCTCTCTCTCTCTCTCTCTCTCTCTCTCTCTCTCTTGCTCTCTGTATATCTCATTACTTTGTGTTTTGTGCGTATGTCATCAATATGACATACACTTGAGACAAATATGGACAAACACTCAGCCATACACAATCCTCGAGAGCACAAGTGTTGATTTCCTACCTTTTTGTCCCTTTTTCTTTTTTTCCTCTCCAGGAGAACGAGACTGAAGAAGAGGAAAGCCAAGAACAGAAAGCTGAGAACAGCGCTCCACCAGTGGAGCTGGACGATGAAGCCTATCTCATGGTCACACAGGTAAATTGTGATGTTGAATATCTTTAAAATATGTTAGCACCAGTCGATCATTTTCTTGGCATATAGGAACTGTTGTGTTTCACCATCGTTTCTTTGTGCATGATTTATTATTTTAAAGTTAATGAGATATGTATGATGATTCATTGGTTAGGCTTTTTTATGGTATGTTCTGCTGCTGTGTGTGTGTGTGTGTGGGGGGGGGGGGGACACATATATGCTTGCACATTAATTATTCTAAAGCATTATGATGTTTTTGTTTTATAGCTTTTGAGTGGTCCAAGGAATAAACACATCTGATGCATTCAAATGCACATGGGTTGAACGAGGGTTAAAGTGGTTAAAGTGGGCTGTGCTTTGCAATCATCATGCTTTAAAATATGTTTGTTTTTAGTCTATCATTATTCAGAAGTGTTCTTGTTGGAGTTGTTCATTGCGATCTGGCCTCAACATAAGCTCCCTTATACTCATTAATATTTGTGAAATTGATAGCAAAGTAAATAGGGATGTGTGATATATTTCAGGGGGCATAAGGCGGAATGAGTTAGGTCTCGGACAAGTCAACTCTGGGGGGAAAACCATAAAGGAGACCGATTGTGACGAGAAAAAAATAATAATGAATTGGTGTGGTGTGGACATGTAGAGATTATGCAAAGACAGGACACTTGGCTCTCAGCTTGAAGCCACATTTTACCTACCACTCCCCCTTCAGCATGCCTAGGTCCATGGGGAGTGGCGGGTTCAGGGGGGCAATCAGACAGCTGCCACTCCCCCTTCAGCATGCCTAGGTCCATGGGGAGTGGCGGGTTCAGGGGGGCAATCAAACAGCTGCCACTCCCCCTTCAGCATGCCTAGGTCCATGGGGAGTGGCGGGTTCAGGGGGGCAATCAAACAGCTGCCACTCCCCCTTCAGCATGCCTAGGTCCATGGGGAGTGGCGGGTTCAGGGGGGCAATCAGACAGCTGCCACTCACCCTTCAGCATGCCTAGGTCCATGGGGAGTGGCGGGTTCAGGGGGGCAATCAAACAGCTGCCACTCACCCTTCAGCATGCCTAGGTCCATGGGGAGTGGCTGGTTCAGGGGGGCAATCAGACAGCTGCCACTCACCCTTCAGCATGCCTAGGTCCATGGGGAGTGGCGGGTTCAGGGGGGCAATCAGACAGCTGCCACTCCCCCTTCAGCATGCCTAGGTCCATGGGGAGTGGCGGGTTCAGGGGGGCAATCAGACAGCTGCCACTCCCCCTTCAGCATGCCTAGGTCCATGGGGAGTGGCAGGTTCAGGGGGGCAATCAAACAGCTGCCACTCACCCTTCAGCATGCCTAGGTCCATGGGGAGTGGCAGGTTCAGGGGGGCAATCAAGACAGCTGCCACTCCCCCTTCAGCATGCCTAGGTCCATGGGGAGTGGCGGGTTCAGGGGGGCAATCAAACAGCTACCACTCTCCCTTCAGCATGCCTAGGTCCATGGGGAGTGGCGGGTTCAGGGGGGCAATCAGACAGGCCACTCACCCAATCTAAACAGCAATCAAACAGCTGCCACTCCCCCTTCAGCATGCCTAGGTCCATGGGGAGTGGCGGGTTCAGGGGGGCAATCAGACAGCTGCCACTCCCCCTTCAGCATGCCTAGGTCCATGGGGAGTGGCGGGTTCAGGGGGGCAATCAGACAGCTGCCACTCCCCCTTTAGCATGCCTAGATCCACAGGTTTTCAAGAAATGGAGTGCCATTTTCAAGTCTTTGAAAGTCTGAAAATTGGCTCTGGTCTGCGAAAATCATGAATGGATTTGTGAAAAATCGGTTGACATCTAAAATGTCATTGATGCCAAAAAAATGTTTTTGTTTGCTTCAAGAAGTGACAGAGAAGCAATTTAATTTAGCTTATTTTCCGATATCTGCGGTTTGATGATCTAGTTCCGTCTAGCTGACATCCTCTGTTTGTCAAGAATTACTTGCCTTTGCTATATCCTTGTCTTTTGGCTACACGGTGCAACATGAGTGATCGTAATCGAAACAGTCGTCATCACTGCATGTCATGACAGGTCTTTGTAAATAAAGGGTCTTTGAAAGTTTGTGAAATTTGGTATGAAAAATCTGTTCAAACCCTGGAACTTCAGCAGGGCAGCCAAACAGCTGCCACTCCCCCTTTAGCATGCCTAGGTCTTGAGGGGGGAGTGGCAGGTAACACCTGGCTTCACTCATACTACTACTATGAGTAGTATAACAGGGTTCATACTCCCCTTGAGAACCCTTGAACCCCCTTTAAATTTGAAGTTGGTCAAAAAGGTGTTTGAAAACCCTTTAAAATGATTGAAATTTTAATCACCCCTTGAAAACCCCTTGAAAATCTCTCACGGGCCGAACTTGTAGTCCTACATACATAAAATCTGAATAGGTAGAAACCATTTGGGGGCTGAATTTCTTCACAAACTCGAAATGAAATAAATGACAAAGATTGCGGTTCTTTCATCCGATCATTTCCCTCGTTTGCTTTCGCTCATGCACACGTGCATTCGCATTTCCATTGCATAGCTTTTGATGTTCATTGCTTCCTATAGATGATCTGCGTTTTGAAAATTGAAAGCATTCACCGCTCAACTATGTCAAAAGGAAATTGTAAATTTACATAATTTAGCTCATTTTATCAACTTTGGGACCCCTTTAAGCATCCAAATACTCCCTTGAAAAACTCCTTGATTTTTGTTCCTCTTTAAGAGTAAGAACCCTGTATAAGCAGTCATGGTGTGATCAGCCTTTGTGTGAGGTCTAAGTTTGTTGATTTGTGTGTCAGCTGCACTGGGAGGACGACGTGATCTGGGACGGAGAGGAGGCCAAGGTGTAAAGTCTAAGTGTGTGTTGATGTGGGTGTCAGCTGCATTGGGGGGAGGAGGCCAAGGTGTAAGGTCTAAGTGTGTGTTGATGTGGGTGTCAGCTGCACTGGGGGGAGGAGGCCAAGGTGTAAGGTCTAAGTGTGTGTTGATGTGGGTGTCAGCTGCACTGGGGGGAGGAGGCCAAGGTGTAAGGTCTAAGTGTGTGTTGATGTGGGTGTCAGCTGCACTGGGGGGAGGAGGCCAAGGTGTAAGGTCTAAGTGTGTGTTGATGTGGGTGTCAGCTGCACTGGGGGGAGGAGGCCAAGGTGTAAGGTCTAAGTGTGTGTTGATGTGGGTGTCAGCTGCACTGGGGGGAGGAGGCCAAGGTGTAAGGTCTAAGTGTGTGTTGATGTGGGTGTCAGCTGCACTGGGGGGAGGAGGCCAAGGTGTAAGGTCTAAGTGTGTGTTGATGTGGGTGTCAGCTGCACTGGGGGGAGGAGGCCAAGGTGTAAAGTCTAAGTGTGTGTTGATGTGGGTGTCAGCTGCACTGGGGGGAGGAGGCCAAGGTGTAAAGTCTAAGTGTGTGTTGATGTGGGTGTCAGCTGCACTGGGGGGAGGAGGCCAAGGTGTAAGGTCTAAGTGTGTGTTGATGTGGGTGTCAGCTGCACTGGGGGGAGGAGGCCAAGGTGTAAGGTCTAAGTGTGTGTTGATGTGGGTGTCAGCTGCACTGGGGGGAGGAGGCCAAGGTGTAAGGTCTAAGTGTGTGTTGATGTGGGTGTCAGCTGCACTGGGGGGAGGAGGCCAAGGTGTAAGGTCTAAGTGTGTGTTGATGTGGGTGTCAGCTGCACTGGGGGGAGGAGGCCAAGGTGTAAGGTCTAAGTGTGTGTTGATGTGGGTGTCAGCTGCACTGGGGGGAGGAGGCCAAGGTGTAAAGTCTAAGTGTGTGTTGATGTGGGTGTCAGCTGCACTGGGGGGAGGAGGCCAAGGTGTAAGGTCTAAGTGTGTGTTGATGTGGGTGTCAGCTGCACTGGGGGGAGGAGGCCAAGGTGTAAGGTCTAAGTGTGTGTTGATGTGGGTGTCAGCTGCACTGGGGGGAGGAGGCCAAGGTGTAAAGTCTAAGTGTGTGTTGATTTGTGTGTCAGCTGCACTGGGAGGACGACGTGATCTGGGACGGGGAGGAGGCCAAGGCCCGGGTGATGCAGACCCACAGGCAGCGTGCGGAGTTTGCCGGGTGGGTGCCCAGCACGCACAGCCGCACCGCAGCACAGTTCCTGCAGCAAGGTGAGAGCTGGTCCAACGTCCCACACCTTTATTGAATGATCCACATTTCATGGGTGAAAGTAGTTCAGGCATGCTCCTGAAATCAGGATTGGAAAAAGCTGATAGAAAGAGTCTTCAGTATTGGCCATCTTGTCATCCGGAACCATTGTATGAAATCGGACATTTCTGCCAAAATTGAGTAATACAAAATGATAGATATATATGCAATTCTAACACTGTTCCCTCCCATCCTGTTTACACAGACAGACACACATTGGAAATAACTTAATGTGGTCACCTGAAATTATTTTTAATGTCAATTGGGTGGCGCGCCTCTGGCTGCGACGCGCTCTCCAGGTGGGAGCAACCCGAATTTCACAGAGACGCTTCTGTGACTATATTATTATTAATGTACCTAACCTTACCTTACCTAACCTAGCCTAACCTAACCATTTCAGGAATAGGAAGATTCAGAGAACATTAGAACGCATCATATCAGGATTGAGAAAATGTTTTACTTTCACCCATGACATTTTTCTTCACTTTTTGGAAAGAACAAAGCATGTTATCATGCTCATGGCATCAGAGCTAGGCAGTTATGTGATATATCGTTTGCAACAGAACCCCAGAATGGATCTTCGCCTACTGTGAAAAGCTTGAACAAAAGTTATGATCCAGAACCGTTGCTGACGTAATTTTCTAAAGATGTTCAAGTCTTCGGATCAGCGACGCCTTGGAAGTTTTTCTGATTTGCCTCTGAAATGTTAAAGGGTGAGATGGGCAATTAGGCTATGAGTCTGACCTTATGCTCAACTTAACAGTGATGGAATTTGGCACAGTTCATGAAATGGTGACTCAAAAAGATAATCACAAGTAGCGGATTGTTTACATTATGTCCATGTGCATATTACTATTTTTGTTACTAATATAAATTGACAGGTGTGTCATTAATTTCTAACCTCTACTGGGGGGTTATTCCATGTGGCACAGTGGAACCTCCCTTATAAGACCTTCAGAAATCATCCAAAATGCGGTCTTATAAAGGAGGGGTCTTGAGGTAATTTTATTACAAAGAATGGCAATGTTTCGGACAAGCGGGTCTTATGTGGGAGGGAGTCTTATAATGGGAGGTCTTATAAGGGAGGTTCAGCTGTATCAAGAAACATTAATAACGGTTCCATTCATTGAACTGGTGAGTTTCAATGGCTGCACTAAACGTTTTAAATTCTCATTTTTGTGTGTGTGTGAAATAATTTTGTAATTTTGTGTTTTTTTTGTGTTTGATTCTCACAGCACAAGTGCAGCAGCGTGGTTCATCAAAGCATGGTCCCAACTTTACCAAAATGCTCTCCAGACAAGGTGATTATTTTCCTTTCGTCATTGTTGGAAAACATTGAGAGAAAGATGAAAAGGAGAATAAACCCATGTGTGTAAACAGTCCGAATATGGCCGGCCATGTACATGTATATTTATTTTGCTTTTATGCACTTCCAGACATGCCTACCGTCACGGATTATCCATATTTGTTACGGAAATGTATTGATTTTGGCAGTGTGTTCCGAAAATACGGAAAACAGGCGCATGTTACGGGAAAAATAAAAACATCAACAACAAAAAATTACGATGCCGGCTGGTGGTTTAGCGTCGGCGAGAGAGAGAGAGGCGGGAAAGCAATACCAAAAGCTTACAAAAGTCAGCCCTGAAGTTTTCCGAGAGAGCTTTTCAACCAATCGTCTTTCACCAAGGTCGTGCCAAAATTTGACCGGCTACGCGCTTGGCAGCTTCAAGCGTCGGAGTGCGCAAATTCCATGAAGATGGATGCTGGACGGAAGCTATGTTCCTGCAAATCATGCTCTGTTACTGATTTTGAGTGTGTGTGTTCCTGAAAAGCAAATTTGGGGGTAGGCATGTCTGCACTTCTCTATTTCTGCATAATTATGTCTTTGCCTGTGTTACAACATACAGCTCGTCAACCCCCTTTTGCTATGTTTATCTCTACTAGCGTCATGGGCGAATACATTCGCCCAGTGCATCACTCTACACTCCCACCAAATGCACAGACATTCGCTGCCAAGTACCCTGCCATGTGTTTGTCTATGTTCAGAGCTTATGTCAGTGCTTTTTCCATTAACCCTTTCGCCGCCAGCCATTTTTCAGCCAAAAATTTCTACCAAACGTACCTAGGTAACAAAAAGTTAGCATCTGCAGTACTGTGAATCCCCCAATGACATGCATCAAATTAATCCTTTCCTTATCTCCCAAAATTAATAACACAAGGATATTGGATAACTGAATCAACTTCCATGCCTTTTAGTAGCATGGGTGTTAAATCAGTGTGGTGCTAAAATGCGACATTGGCAGTGAAATGGTTAAAGCAATGTATGCGCACTCAAAAAAAAAAGTTACTTCACTCCTGTTGGTTGAGATGCAACGGACAACCAGGAACGTAACAAAATACATGGCGCTAGAAGAGTTGAAGCAGTACATCAACCCGTTTTTGTTGTTGTCAAAAGCAGCAGCATTGTATTGAACTATAGCATGTGGATTTTACAAACAGTAATGTTAACATGTCTTATGTCATTGTGCTACAAACAAAAGCAAAACGCTGGCTTGTACTTAGGTTATTCATGTTGAAATTTGGCAAATGTTAAAAAAGCTCCCTCCTCTGCCCCTTCCATTCATTTCAGACAGTTTCAGGTTAGGGTTAGGAATAGGGTTTGGGGTAGGGTTAGGGATAGACTTACAGTCAGCTTAGTCATCAACTTTTATTTGTGTGTGTATTTGACACTAAGCTGACCCTAAGCCATATCCCTAACCCTATCCCAAACCCTATTCTTAACTCTTAACTTCCCAAACGGCACGTCACCGCAAGTGACGCGCGTTCCCAAACCGCACGAAACCGCAACCGCGATACTTGCTTTGTTTGAACCTGTTACCAAGGAAGACAGAGCTCTCTAGTGAAGGAAAGAAGCTTTAGCGACTGCCGTAAAGCGTTCTACTTCCTTCTTCTCTAGCGCCATTTGCCTACCACTGTCTTTTCTGTCAATTGCGATCAAATTTTCATCAAGTTTGATTTTTGTGGAAATTTTTCCTCAAAATGGCGGATCGTCCCGACATCGACGATGATACTTTCGACGATTTGATCGAAGAAATGTGTTGAAATCATGCACTAGGCTTGGGAATCGACGATCAAAGTGACGTTAGTGTGGGGACAGAGTCGTCTGCTTCGTCAGCGAGCAATAGCGATCGATCTAACGATTCGGATTCGGATTCGATCTCAACTGCTGGTGACACTGATTCAGACGAGTGGTCAGATACTGTTCGCGATCATGATTTTGAGGATTTTATTCGCGATGTTGGGCCAACAAAGGAGTTGTCACTTGAACTGAGTTGAAGCAGAGCCAGTGGAGTATTTCTACTTGTTGTTTCCACGCACATATTATTTTTATGTATTTTCAGTGCAAAGTATTTTGTGTTCGTGAGCGTAAATGTGTCAAGTGCTTTGGATTATTACCTTTGGATTACCTGGTCACCTGTCGTTAAAAAGGACAGTGACAATTTTTGTGTGTCCCTGTGTTGTTTGTCTGATCATGTGAGAAAGTAACTGTGTGCATGACTTTACTAACAAACACATCACACAATCTTTTTCAACATCTTTATTTGAACACACCTGTATTTTTTAAAATTAATTACGTAATTAATTACGGGTAAAACACACAAATTTGTTTTTTGGCAAATGGGTTATTCCACATATAAAACATTATGCCAACAATACTTCCAAGTTTCATAGCAATCCATCCACAAACAACCATTTTATAGCTATTTTAATGAGCATACCCAATTGTTTCTCATTTCTAGCAAATCCTTCTGGGAAAGAGAGTTTGACTTAGTGGATTTCTTATGGGAAGTTAAGAGTTAAACATAACCTGAAACCGTCTAATCCACACACACACACACATACACACACAAAAGTTATGGTATGTTATGAGATTGACACTTAATTGACCCTAAGCCTATCCCTAACCCTATTCCTAACCCTAACTGAAACCGTCTGAAATGAATGGAAAGGGGAGAGGATGGAGCTTTTCTTAACATTAGCCGACATGTTTCACTGAGAAGCAACATTCTGCCATTTGGGGAAAAGGATTGGGTTGGGATCAGCCTGGGATTACTTTCATAAAACTGAAAGAAGCAGACTTTGAGATTGAGTGTCGTAAACATTAGGGGAGTGAACATTGCCCAAACAACGTGGTAAAAGACAGCAGATTTACCATTCTGCATTTAGAAAGGGCGCATTTGTGTGTTACAAGCATGATAAATGGTGTAGCTGTGAATGGGTTTTTAAGCCTGGAGGCCTTCAAACGCAGATGGGGGTGAGGGGAAGGACAGCGACTGGTACTCCATCTTCCCCATTGAAAACGAGGAGCTGGTCTACGAGAGGTGGGAGGACAACGTCATCTGGGACGCCAAGGTCAGTGGCTGTAGTTGTGGAAGGAAATGACCAAGACAAGGAAAGAGACACTGTCTGTGCAGTGACTGGCATTTGGTTTAAATCACAACTTTGGTTTATAACAACCTTTTCATTGTTTAAATATATAGCCGAGTCACTTGATGCTCAATATTTTGCAGAGGCATTTAAGATTGAAGTAGCATGGCCTAAGCTGTTTCCTTCTCAGGAAGGAAATCCTTTTCTTGGAAAAATTGGTACAGACTGAAATCCGTTTTTTGAAAAATTTCAACAACAAAAATATAATGAAAACAGGAAAAAACGGCTTTGCGGTAAGCGAAAACCCCGATTGCCGCATAGATACAGGTTTCGGTTTTGCTTTAACGGAAATGGAAGTGCTTGCTGGTCTGTGTCCTGCCAAGTGTAAACCCCGTAGCTAGCATGTTTTTCTGTTGACCAAGAGTTTCAAGAGGTGAAAAGCCCCCCTGACACCCCAATAGGGGCTCTGCCCCTATACCCTGCCGGGGCCTAGACAGCCCCTAGACCCCTGCCCCATTTCCTTTTTTTGAAAATCGTCAGGTTTATCCCTTGAACTTTTTTTTTGGAAGTAGTCCAGCTACTTTGGGATTATTTTTAACGGCAGTATTTCACAACTGCTGAACGAATAGGTAGACTTGAATATTTATGTTGTGTTTTTGCTGTCCCATTTTTCAGGCTGTACACTGGCGTTGCTGTCTCGCAGCTCATTCTGAATCCCAACTCGCTGCCACATCATAGCTTGTAGGGCCGTAGAATCCGAAACCAGCAGTCCAAGGGGAGCGAATCTATGTTAGGCCGTCTGGAGGCAACCAACCGAGGAGACACTGTACTGCTGCTGAGTCACTTTGGTGGAGTTCAGCAGTGCCTATTCTGAGCTAACATATGCAGGACACCACCTACTAAGCCCCCTACTTATGACAATACTATCTTAGTTGCAGAACCAGCATGAGTAAGGTCCTCCTCCAAGAGCGCCACCACGACTGTCCACCGACAGCTCCCCAGAACATACTGATCCCCTGACTTTGACCTGAACGTACCAAGGACATAGACTGGATTGGAAATCAAAATTGAGGTCACCATGAGAGCAGGGCATGCAAGGCCACATAATTTGAAACATTTTTTTCTTTTTGATGATTGATGTAAATGAGGCGGATGATTATGATGATGCTGATGCTATGGAGTTCTGTATCGGTCTGAGACTATGTGACAGGGCTGTACTCTACGCTTCCTTTCATAATGATATCCTGGTGTTAACCAGGCCCAAGAACTACAGACATCTGCAGTGTTGGTCTTGAAATTAGAGCAACACTCTCAGAATCGCATCCGTTAAGTGGATGAAGCTCGACTGTGTGGTTTCAGTCTTGCCATTGAGCCCATTGCCACTCACTCTGGGTAGGAGTTGGCACAGGACCGACAAAAACCCTCGCCTCTTATGGGATTCGAACCTGAGACCTCCCAGCCACTATGCGATATTACCAGTGTGCCACAGCGGATGGTATTTTTGTTGTGCTTAGCCTAAGGTCGTGTACACACATAAGCGGATATTCCATGCGGAAACCCGTGAGCAATCCATAAATAAGTGAAACAAAGAAGGGAAAAGATTTGCGCACGTGTCCGAATTTCCCCTATATGCATAAACTTTTATCCTTCTTTCTTCCACTTATTTAGGTTTTTCCGTACAGAACTTACGCGTCTAATGTGAACCCGGCCTTAGTCGCAGACTTGATTCAATTAATGTAGTTTTGAGTTAGAAGAGGAAGAACAGGTGTTTTGGGGGGAGGGGAGGAAAAGGGGAGGGTATGTTAATGAGTACAGCCGAACCCTGCCTAACGGGCACCTTGGTATTGCGTACACCCTGGTTATCAAGACAGTTTTATCCAGTCTCTTCTCTACTTATTTAGTACTACAGTGGAACCTCCCTTATAAGACCTTCAAAAATCATCCAAAATGAGGTCTTATAACTAAATATATGGGAGGGGTCTTATAAGGGAGGTAATTTTAATACTTACAAAGAAGGGCAGTGTCTCAGAAAAGTAGGTCTTATATTGGAGGGAGTCTTATAATGGGAGGTCTTATAAGGGAGGTTCCACTGTAACACTAACAGAGTCACCAGTATGATGACCACCTCGCAGTTTTGGACTCTGTTGGGTGGTCGGAATCTTGAGGTTCGACTGAACCTGGGTATGTAGATTAAGACACACGCACATGCACACGCAGGCGTAATGATGACTGTTGTTTTGTTTGGTCAGAACATGGACTTCATCCCCAGCCCCCCCATCCTGACTCTGGACCCCAACGACGAGAACATCATCCTGGAAATGCCCAAAGACGTGGACGCCGCCCAGGAATCCACAGAACCCTCCAGCAAGAAAGAGAAGGTCAGAGCATCATGGACACAGGAGGAGCAGACCTGTTTACCCCCTACACAAGTCCTGAGTAGTCTGGATAGCTGAAATGAGTAGTTTTGGTGTAAAATGTGTAGCTTTATTCATTAATGTTCACTGAAAATGAGTAATTATAGAGCGTTATTTTCAATTTTGAAGAGTAGTAGAGGTCCAAATTGAGTAGAATACTGCTCGAAAAGAGTAGAGTAAACAGGTCTGGAGGAGTGTCCTTGATTATTTGCGCATTGGGCTGTGGAGGAGGGGGGGGGGGGGGGGGGGGGGGGGTTTTTGTATTTTGATCTTGTTGGTTTTTTGCTCCTTTTGTTGCCTGCTTTTTGCTCCTTTTGCTATATTTGCTGTTTAATTGTTTGTGTTGGTGAAGGCACATTCGCCGAAATGTCCGGTAGTTTTGTTTTGTCTCTTGTGAATGGAATAACGTCACTTTACACTTGTCGTGTAGTTGTATGTTTGTTGTATGTTCCAGTGTTTGAAAGTTTGTCCACGTTTCTCTTAACATGAGATGCATCTATCTGGTTTAGTGTGTTTGAAACTTTTTTACCCCCACAATTGTTAAAAGTGCGTGATAAAACGGCCATCATGGAGCATAAACAGAGATTTTGTGTTTCCATTAGATAGTGTTTAGATCCTTTATGAATATGTAAGACAGAATTAGAAAAGTGATTGTCCAAATTTTTGTCCAAATTTGTCTTAGGGCATGAGAAACCTTGCATAATGGAGTACAAACTGAGATTTTGCTTCCACTGTGTACAGTTACGATCATTTATAAACATGCATGAGAAACCTTGCATAATGGAGTACAAACTGAGATTTTGATTCCACTGTGTACAGTTACGATCATTTATAAACATGCAAAAGGCAGAATTTGGTGTATTTAATTGTTATGATTATATGGTCAATTGAAGTTTGATATTCAAGATTTTGTCATTTTATGTCAAAACTGATTTTAATTTAAGACATAATTTTGACTCTTGTCTGTAATAGATTTTTGTTTTGTCTGATGTTACTGTTTGCTTTTTTTGCACACAGGACTCTTATTTTTTAATATTTTTTTTTATAAAAGAACTACTTTGAGGGAAGAGGATGATGGGATTAGCGTCCAATCAGTCAGAGACCCTTATGGACTGTATTCCTGAAGATTGGATCTTCTTGTTACCTTGAGGTAGTGGAAAAGGAATAAATACAGATTTTAGCTCAAGAACGGAATTTACCTTTTATTTTTTTCATTGGCTTACAAAGATTTGAACCTGTAAACTTGGGATCTTACTGTATGACGGACAAAGTGTTTCTGGGCGCTAAGCGTAAATGTCTGATGCACAATATTTATGGGTTTCAGGAAATCCGCAAGTCTCGCATCCTTCTGGGCAAGGCTGGAATCATCAAAGACGAGGAAGACAAAGACGATGTAGGAAACTCTGTGTGTGTGTGGGTGTGTGTGTGTGTGTGCGTGTGCGTGTATGTGTGTGTGTGAGTGCGTGTGCCGTGCGTGTAGTTTTTTTCTACACAGTGTGTGTGTGTGTGTGTGGGTGTGTATGTGTGTGTGTGTGTGTGTATATGTGCAAAGACAAGGAGGAGGTATGCCTTTGTGCGTGTGTGTGTGTGTGGGTGTGGGTGTGTATGTATGTGTGTGTGAGTGTATATGTGCACATCAAAGACAAGGAGGAGGTATGAAGCCAGTATGAGTGTGTAGTTGTTTTTCTTATGTATATTATAATTTAAAGCACTGAGTGAGTAGGGCATGTAGCAGTTCTGCTTTTTTATTTGGCCATGTTCACATGAATTTACATACTTGAACACGTTTGCATTCACACACACACATGCACACAAACACACACACACACACACTCACTCACACTCACTCTCACTTTCACTCACCCACCCACTCACACACACACACACACACACACACACACACACACACACTATTTTGGCTCAATATATTTATTTTCATGACGACAGGATAAAAAAAAGCTTGTAGCTTACTCCTTTATCATCAATAAAGATCATTTTGACTTGACTTGACTTGACACACACACACACACAGTATTTGGCTCAATATTTTTCTTGTTTTCATGACGACAGGATAAAAAATAGCTTGTAGCTTACTCCTTTATCCTTTATCATCAATAAAGATGTTTGACTTGACTTGACACACACACACACACACACACACACACACACACACACACACACACACACACACATATGAACACATTGAACAAAATGACCAACTTTTCTGATATATCTATTCACAGGTGCCGTCGGCAGTGCAGACAAAGGACCCATTCAACTTGTCTTGTGACGAGCATTACAATCCTAAGCTCATGGACAATGCTCTGCGTCCAAATATCGGTAGCACCCTGATACAAGTAAGCAACTTTTTTTTTCCGTCCTTGGTTCATGTTTTTTGCATTGGTTTTGCGTTAAAGGTTTGGTTTTCTTCCAGGAGTGAATACTTTCCTTATGTAACGTTGTTCTCCTGTTACTAGTCAAAAATTGACTTTTGCAATGTTTGTACTGTTAGTTTTGATTAATCCCTCGGCTGCCATATAACGTATCACGCACTGATTTGATGACATCACTGATGACAAAACCAATGCAAAAATGTGTGTGAGTGTGTGTGTGCGAATGTTTATTAATATTGAATATTATGTGCCTTTGACTATTGTATACATGTACAAATTATAGTAAGTTGTTATTTTATGATGCATGCAACTGTATTTCAGTCCTATATATCTCTGTCTCTGTTTGTGTGTCTCTCTCTTCTCTCTTTCTCTGTCTGTCCCTCTGTCTGGCTCTCTGTGTCTCCGTCTCTGTCTTTCTCTTTCTCTGTCTCTTTCTCTCTCTCGTTCTCTTTCTCCCTCTATCGTTATAAGTGTGGGTGTGAGTGTGATTTGTTAATAGTGTGGCCTGGGCGTCTTTAAGCGTCCATCAGTGTGAGTGTTTCAAGTTGGTTGCAAAAGTGTACTGTAGATTATGTCATTCATTATTTGGGCGTGATTGAGAAATTGACTGAGGGATCAGGGTAGGGGGCTGTTGGTCAATGTTTGATGTATACTTTTTGTTCATTGTGTTTATTTTAGTGATTTCTGTAAAGCGCTTAGAGCTTAAAGATTAGGCGCTATAAAAGTTGTCTTAATAAATAAATAAATAAATGACGCCATCAGATGAAGAGGAATAACTATGATTTGCTGGTTTTAGCTCTAACACAGTCAAGAGAGTTATACCCCCAGACCATTTTGCCAGATAGGCTCTACCAGTTGTCTTTTTCATGGCATGATTTGTACAATGATTTTTTTCTTTAACCCTTTCACCGCCAGTCATTTCAGCAAAACATTTCCATTAAATTTACCTGGGTAGAGAACAAAAACCATCTGCAGTATTGGGGATTCTTCTGTGACATATAAAAAAATAAGGTCTACCCTTACTTCCCAAAACTAAGACAATAGGGTCTTTGGATAATACACCCCAATTTGATGCCTTTTAATGACATAGGTGTTAAATCACTGTGGTGCTATAATGTGACTGGCGGTGAAAGGCTTAATTTTCTGTGGCAGTCAAGGGGTTACATTTAAAAAAAAAAAAATATGTTCTGTTAGTTTTGCATTGCACAACTTCACAAAAAAGAAGAAGGTATACATATTTTGTCTGATGAGTTGTTTCTTCTTCACATTCCTCTCAGCACTCTACCCCAGCGGCTGAGTTGAGGCAGCCGTACTTCCCAACCTACATGGGCCCCATCAAGCTTCGCAACTTCCACCGGCCCCCGTTGAAGAAGTACTCCCACGGAGCCATCTCTGAGAGCGGGCCCCACGCCGTCATGACCCTGGTGAAGAACATCAAGAGAAAGGCCAAGGTAATCAATTAGGTGTATTGCACTTATGCATTCTCAACGTCGGTAGTACATTAAAGGTGGACCCTGACGGATGAGTTTTTGCAAGAAACAACGTCAAGATCAGCAGAAAGACAGCCTTTTCAAAGATCGGAACACTAATTTTGCTCTGGTTTCCTATGTCAAACCGTCAAAACGGCGATTCCTCCTTGGCGGAGATGCCGGAGAGAGAAAAGCTATTTTGGATGAGGTGGGTGGAGGACACTCATTGTGGTTGAAACTTTTTCTTTTTTGTTGTGCAGTAACAAAAAAATGTGAGGTATTTCCTTTGTTGTGAGCAAAAGTCCTTTAGGTAAACTGTATAAACAAAAAAAATAAAATAAAAAGACTTGTATTGTAAAGAATTTGTGCAAATGATTTGATTTAAACTCAGGCGGCCATTCACTGAAAGAATTTGACTTCCAGCATCTCTGCCAAGGAGGAATCGCCGATTTGACGGTTTGATTTCTAGTAAACCAGAGCAAAGTGAGTGTTGCGATCTCTGTAAAGGGTGTTTTCCTGGTGATCTCGACGTGTTTCTTGCAAAAACGCATCCGTCAGGGTGCCCCTTTAAGGCTTACGGGATTACAGTATTTTTCGGACAATAAGGCAATACTTTTTTTTCCCCCAGACTGAGATCCCTGCGCCTTACTATGTGACTAATAAAATGGTAAGAAACTATAGCAACAAATCTGAATTTTGTGTCATATTTTGGGGGGTGCACCTTTTTATAGTCAGAAAATTATGGTAGCTGCTTTTGCAGAGTTGTCCATCGTCAAGTGAAAATGAGTATTGAAAGCTTCACAACAAATTAAAACAGTCGATATTGAAACCCCCAAAAAAGATTTAATATAAAAAAAACACAAGCATTGACAACTCGTTGTCCAGTAACTAAAAATGTTTAGTTACTGGACAACAGGTTGAGCCCGAAACGTCGTAGCTTGTGTTTTTTTAAAAATTAAATCTTTTTTGGGGGGTTTCAATATCGACTTTGTTTTAATTTGTTGTGAAGTTTTACTTAGCCCAGCAGTCATCTTCGTTTTTTTCAAGTATTGAAAGCTGTATTAATGTTTGTTTGTTTGTTTGCTGTCTCATCTTCTGTGTTGCACCATGACGTTGCTCCCACTCCGCTCATACTGAGTCCTGACTTGCAACCACAGCTTGGTTTTCTCAGGTCACAGAACTTGACTTTAACTTGTCAACATGACTGGAAGCAAATCTATGCTAGATCGACAAGAGGCAATTACCAGAGGAGACGCGCACACAATTGGGTTTTGTTATGGATAAAAGAAGGCATTTTCGAGAGAAAAAAGAATATTTTCTTCAGTTTCTCTTGTTATTACTGCTTCTAAATTCATTGACCTCTTCACTGCCCTGTCACAGATATTTCCGTCAACTTCCGGTAACCTCTAAACTGCCCCATCACGGAAATATCCGTCATAGGGTTATTCTAAGAGTTTCCCTTTTTCTTTCCATATGCTTTTCGCAGTATGTTTGAATGTATGTGAGAGTGTTCTCAAAGGACAGTATATTCAATTCCCGTTCAGAAAAGTATGCACTTTTATTCAGAAATGTTTTGCGATAGACTTGGCAACCTAAAACGGCTTGGCAAATCGTTTCCCCGGAACCGGGCTTGGCAGCGAAGGGGTTGATCCTCTTGCATGTATTATGCCCAAACCGGCATTCAAGCCGGCTGAAATTGGCCGCAGTTTGCCCCAACTCTGAACCCCTAAAAGCCAGATGGCATCCATCACGCATAAAGTTCTGGCTTGTTATACACACTCTATGAAGAAGTTCTCGCTTGCAGTGATGTGATGGTAACTGTATGGTGCTGTGTGTGCTTCAAAAGACAGATTGTCGAAAATATGTGAAAGTACCTGTACACTAGTAGAAGAGATTGTGCTGTAACATATGTGAATGCAAGAGGGTTTAAGGCATAATTTCATTGCACTTTCCTAATTGGC
>JAGGCT020001655.1:0-12500 GCA_017654935.2 Phymorhynchus buccinoides
AACACTTCCAGCGTCAGGCGTTATCTTGACAGCTCATTCCTACCTATCCTGTGTGTTTCCCTTATCGCAATGTGACAGGCGGTCCACTTCCAAGTCAGAGGAAGCCACCGGAGGCTGCATAAATATATAAAGAGAGGCTGAATCAACCAGTGTCATCAGACACGCAACCTGTGTTTGATCACCGGCACGTCAGAGCTTCAGTTGGCTTCACTGTGTTCACATCGGCTTTGTGAATAGCAGCACGCATTGACGTTTATAACACAGGCATCGCGAGAGAGACAAACTGTCCTTTCTGAAACGTTGAATTTATGCACGAGTTAAAAATCAAGACATAGTTCTTCTGAAAGATCATACAAAAACAAACAGCGAGAGCAACAACAACAGCAACAAAACCCCACCTTCCACTGGAACAAGAAGCTCTTTAGATCATATCTTCGAGTTTTGGAAAAAAAAGATACTGAATCCAAAAGACCCATATCTGACACCCCCCCGAATTGTCACACATTTTAAAAGACAATCGCACAACCTCGAATTCCAACGAATGACCTGCATCTTGATTTGGGAAACCTCATATTGAGGCCCTACATTTTCAACAACAACAAAAAATTCATAATGAAGTTGACTCTTTTAATTATCATCGTTGGCATCACCGTGACACCATGCCTCGTCCACGGATGGAGGAACGCAGCATCGCATCCAAAACCAAAAGCGCGAGAGGACACGAGAACAGTTCCTCTGTATACACCTTCGTTAAGAAGACGAAACACGCAGCAGCAGTCTTCGGAGATAAACGAAAGATAACTCGCTCAACTGGTGGACGACATAACCTTCAAGAAAACCCAAGGAGAGGACAAACTCCAGGACCCTTCTTCCTCTTCTTCTTCTTCTTCGTCCTTTTTCCTGGGCGAAAGGGAAATGGTGGATGCTTTCATTGAAACGGTGATGACGTGCAAAGACGTACCGGGTCTGTCCGTGGCGGTGGTCAAGGGATCAGCGAGCTGGACAGAGGGCTATGGAGTGGTGGACGTGGAGGGTGGACGTCGGGTGGACAGCAGCACGCTGTTCGGGTTGGGGTCCTTGACCAAAGCCTTCACCGCTGCCTTGCTGGCAGTAGCTCTGGACGAGGCGCAGCGTCTGGGGGAAGGGTGAGTTGAATACGAATACGAATACGAATGGTTAATGAGGGTAAACGGATAAGCTCAAGCTTCTTTACACCATGCCCTCGAGAGTGGGGGGGGGGGGGGGGGGGGGGGGGAGAACAGCCACAAGAACAAGAAAACAAAAAGAAAGTATAAAATGCATTAGAAATAACAACAGGCATATTCACAGTAAATTGAAGAACATAAGAAAAAATTCAAGTTCAAATGAACTTTGTGCCCTGTAGAGATGTACTGATATAAACTTAGCCTCTTTGATTGTTGGTTTATAGTGTACTTAGTATGTGGTATTTTGTAACACCACCCCCATTCTTAGTTGTTTTTTGTTGTTGTTTTTTTGTTTTTCCTTCTTTCCTTTTTCTTGTTTTTTCTTTTTCTTTTTTACTTCTATTGTTTGTTTTGTCTAGTTATCAATTGGTGCATGATCTATTGTTATCCTTGCTTAGTTTAGTTTTCTTATTCCAATTGTATTTTTCTCATAGCTATTCAAGTAATTTCATGATGCAGCCTTATGTTTGTAACTGAAACGTTTTTGAGTGCGCTTATAAGCTTATAGCTTGTTGTGCTCATACAATAATGTGTGTACACTGCAATGTATTATTGTTAATAAACTTTGTTTAAACCAAATGAACTTGTGCTCACGTACTCGCACACACACACAAAAACATACAGTATACCCTATAACTATACCAACATAGGCATACATAGTTTCTTGTGCTGTGTGCGAACACACAGGTGCAGCAAATACGCATGGGTTGGGGAGAAAGTAAACAAACGACTTTTGAATACACGCCCTTCGCCGCAGCAACTAAACGTCCTCTAAATGCAGAACTAACCACACACGCAAGAGTAGATTTTTGAGGTCATGATTAGCAACATTTTATTTTGCTCTGGACTCAAAGGATTGGGTTAGTATTAATTTGGGGTTTATTTATGAAACTAAAAGAACGCATTGAGACTGAAATCCGTGAAGACGAGTCGAGGATGGTAACTAATGGCACGTTTGCCAAGCAATCTACGCTTGTGTTTTTAAAGCCAGTAGTGTAGTTAGAAGGCTATAGTTAGACTATTAATTAGAGAACTCTTAAGGTGATGCGGCCAACAGCACAATGAGGCTTTGTACTGCTTCTTCGTGTTGCCCAAGGGCGATACTTTTATGTAGGTGGCGCTTTCACGTGAGGCCCTCTGTTCACTTGAGAGAGAGAGAAGGAGGGAGAGAGAGAGGGGGAGAGAGAGAGAGAGAGAGAGAGAGAGAGAGAGAGAGAGAGAGAGAGAGAGAGAGAGAGAGAGAGAGAGAGAGAGAGAGAGAGATGAGCTAGAGAGAGAGAGAGACCTAGCAACAATGGATGCCTAGGCCGTGCAGGTTTTAGGGCCTACATGCAAGCGCCACCTATTGACGAATCAGGGGAAGATAATTTTCAGTATAAAGCCTCATTATAGTGTGAGATAAGAGTTTTATGTTCATTGTCCTTTGCCCGATCTATGATCGGCAAAAGAGTATAAGTTTGTCGCGGTTTGTTTTCCCGTCTTTCCAGGCTGTTCTGTCTGTACGGGCTGTATCTCATGAACCGCTGGACAGAATCGCTTCCAATTTTGTGTCGTGATGTTCATGGTGCTGCAATGGTCCCATAGAAAAAATCCTAACCGTGGCGACCTTGACCTTGGAACTAGACCTTGAAAAGCGACATTTTCGTCTGCGCTATGTATTTAATGTTCAAACTGTATCTCGTGAACCAGTGGACAGAATCACTTCACAGTCTGTGTGGTGATAGATCATGGTACACAGATGATCCTGCAGGAAAACTGTAACCGTGCTGAACTTGACCTTCAAATTTGACCTTGAAAAGCGAAATTACTTTATTTAGCTTTGCATGTAGAGAGTGATGGAGGAATAAGCAGGGGCAAAGATAGTAGGGGACACTTATTGAATCGGTACCCCCTAAGGATAGAGATCTCTATCTCAAGGGCAGATAATCAAAAAGCTATGAAACTTTCAATGTGGATACTGCTGGTAGAGGGCTATAACTATATACTATAATTATAAAGATAATGTTTGTACTTTTGGCTTAAACGTAAAAATACTTTTTTCTTCAAAAGGTACGAATTACAAGACCTGTTACGGAATTCGTACCACCAAGTTACTGATATCGTACCAGGGGGGTTATAGCACTAATTCAACGGTAGGACGCTCGTGACTTGGCTTTAGCTATAGACCATTCTCTCTTCTAAATGTTCCAGTTAGTCTCTGTGACGTCAAAGTAATTCTTATGTCATTTTATCATCAAAAGTTTGATGTCACGTAAAACAGGCCCCTGAATGCATTTTTGACGCTGCGCCATTGAAAAGACGTAGGAGATACGAATTACGTGATAGTGGTACGAATTGCATAACTATGGCCCAATTATGTTTCCTTTGAATATTTTAATTTACAAAGTGGACAACATTGACCCTAAGAACTTAAAGATTTTAAAGTGATATTTCCAGTTTTAATCTTTGCATGTATGCACTTAATAACAAACAAAAAAAGCGTTACCTAAAATTACATCAGATGCTGCCAAAATGAACTTTCGTTTGTCTTGCAAAGATTGTTCCGATTCGTTGCATTTTTGTTGTGATAAAATACTTCCCTTCCCCTGTCCAAACTTCACACACAAATATTAACCCCCAATCTTCTGGGTGAGAGATGAGAGAGAGAGAGAGAGAGAGAGAGAGAGAGAGAGAGAGAGAGAGAGAGAGAGAGAGAGAGAGAGAGAGAGAGAGAGAGAGAGAGAGAGAGAGAGAGAGAGAGAGAGAGAGAGAGAGAGAGAGAGAGAGAGAGAGAGAGAGAGAGAGAGAGAGAGAGAGAGAGAGAGAGAGAGAGAGAGAGAGAACGAACGAACGAACGAACCATTTTTATTGAGGGAAAAAGAGTAAGCACACAATGTGCTTTTTTGAAAGAGAGAGAGAGAGAGAGAGAGAGAGAGAGAGAGAGAGAGAGAGAGAGAGAGAGAGAGAGAGAGAGAGAGAGAGAGAGAGAGAGAGAGAGAGACAGACAGACAGACACAGACACAGACACAGAGAGAGAGAGAGATTTACGAATGGTCACAATGGATATACAAAAGAATTATAAGCTTTTAGTCTATAACGACTTTCTAAACCGTCTGTGTTTCAAATGACACTTTTGATCTCTCGCTCTTTTGTCAAGATAAGAAAGTAAAAACACCGCGGTTGAGAAAGTGATTGCGATTATGCTTATAAGCATACCATCAGCTTTACCTGTTGTTGCTTAGCTATGTTATTGCTGTTTTTCATGTTTCTGTCGTAAATAAAACATTCAAAACCAAGTTATGCTTCCACAACTGTTGATGGCAGTTGTCATCTATGTTAGGATATAACTGAATGGATGAAGCATGTGAAGTTGACTTAGATGGAGCAATAAACATGTTCTCCTCATCTTTCTTGCATATGGTTCACTTTCAAGCGAAGAAGGACACAAATAGGTCATGGGGAGAGAGAGAGAGAGAGAGAGAGAGAGAGAGAGAGAGAGAGAGAGAGAGAGAGAGAGAGAGAGAGAGAGAGAGAGAGAGAGAGAGAGAGAGAGAGAGAGAGAGAGAGAGAGAGAGAGAGAGAGAGAGAGAGAGAGAGAGAGAGAGAGAGAGAGAGAGAGAGAGAGAGAGAGAGAGAGAGAGAGAGAGAGAGGTGGATATGAATATCAATACTGTATGAATATTGTATACTGTATGAATACGGATACTTTACGCAATATAGGCCAAAGACCTACAGGAGGTCTACAGCTAATGGTCTTCAAACTACGGCCACTTGTTTAAGGACAGCCCAGGTCTACAGAACAGCAGTCAAAATTGGTTTCACTGTATTTCCCTAGTGATACTGATCACGGATATATGTAGTTAAGGCCTATCCCCAACAGTTTTCAAACTACAGCAAGTTGTTTTCGGACAGTTAGAAAGGAAGGAGGCGGGATAGTTAAGGCGTTCGTTCGTCAATTCATTGCACGGGTGTCTCGGGTTCGAATCCAGATCCGGGCCTCGTCATTTCTTTCCAGTGCGACGGGAAAATCGAGCTGAACGCCGAATCCTTCGGACGGGGACTTAAAGCAAGTCTGACTCGTGCTGGTTTATGCCGGTAAAACTCTCATGGCAGTAAGAGAGCAAAGAGAAACCCCGCTGCCAACCTGATAGCTAGATTTCCCGATTCAACCTCCCACCCCTACCCCGCACCCCTCCAAAAAAAGGGAGTGATGCTGCTCTGCGGTGACTCGCTCTCCAGAAGTGGGAGCTACCCGAATTTCCTAGAGATGTGTCTCGGTGACTAGAAATAATACAAATATAAATAGAGAGAGACACACAGAGGCATGCACTGAATGGTGAATTGCATTAATTATATTGGCCACTGCAACTAGGGTTATTAACGCCCTTGAGGGCAAGAGTTAATCCCTTGTTGATCAGTATCCAAACGGGCATTCACTCTTGCAAAAGGCATCCCATTAAGTGGCCTCAAATAGGGTTATTGACGATAGCTATGCCCTTGTTTGGTCAGTATTCAACCATCTTCCCACACCCACCAAGGGCATTCACTCTTGCAAAAGGTGTTCTTTGCAGTGGCCAATAGATATAATACCTCCCTTACTCACACATTCTCTTTTCTTTTCTTTTTTTCTTCCCTGAGCGCAGGGTCAGCTGGCAGACCTTGGTGAAGGACGTGATGGTGGATGACCTTGACCTGGCGGGTCAGCTGGAAGTCGACGTGACCTTGGCCGACATACTGGCGCACCGCACGGGCATCATGGCGGCCGACCTCATGGCGGTGGCTGGCTTCCCCGCTCGCTTCTCCAGACAACAGTTCTTGAGGTGGGAGACTAGCAGTGAGACAGACAGACAGACAGACAGACAGACACACACACACACACACACACACACACACACACACACACACACACACACACACACACACACACAAAGAGAGAGAGAGAGAGAGAGAGAGAGAGAGAGAGAGAGAGAGAGAGAGAGAGAGAGAGAGAGAGAGCACGCACGCACACACACACAAGTGCACGCGCACACTCTCGCATGCACACACACGCGCGCGCGCGCACTTACACACACGCATGTGCGCTCACGCACGCACGCACGCACACACACACACACAGCACAGCACAGCACACACACACACACACACACACACACACACACACACACACACACACACACACACACACACACACACACACACACACACACACACACATTTTCTCCACATCGTGATCCTCATTCTTCCAAAACTAGAGCGTTAACGACGATATAATCACCAGCCGCACGGCACATTGTCACCTCCAGAATGGCACATTTTCTGCTCCAGTGACCTTGACCTTTGACCAAAGACCTTCATTTTCCAACTTGGCCTAGATATCCTAACTACCTATCCGCATGCAAAATGTGAGAGTCCTAGGTCCCCCCTTTCAAACGATAACGTGATAACATAGACAGTCAGATAGTCAGCCTGGGATAATAATAATAATAATAATAATAATAATAATAATAATAATAATAATAATAATAAGTACATTTATATAGCGCTTTAGCTCAAATGAGCCCAAAGCGCTTTACAATCGTATATTCATCAACAAATAGACAACAAAAATAGTGGATAAACAGACAAACATCAATGAAAACATTAACCAGTTATCGCTCCACGGCTGGTTGATAACCTTGCTGTTTTCTTTTAGGGAACTCCACCAACTTGCGGAGTCCCTTCCCCTCAGAACGTTCTGGCACTACAACAACTGGATCTTCTCCCTTGCCGCTGACGTCACGGAATACCTCATGGGCGACAACTGGAATGTAGGCCCAAGGGTTTTGCGTTTTGTATTATTTTGTTTGTTGTTGCTTCTTTGCGGATTTGATTTTTAAAATTGTTTTCCTAGTTTTAGAAGTCGTTTTCTTTGTCGTTTTATCGTGTTATTTGTTTGTTTTTATTCTCTATATTTTTCTGACTATGTTCTTTGCTCTTGTTTTGTCCATCTCTGAGAGAATATCTCATTCTCCCTCTCTCTTCCTTCTCCCTCTCCTTTAACCTTTCTCTCTTTCTTCATTCTGGAATTAAGTCTCTCTCTCTCTCTCTCTCTCTCTCTCTCTCTCTCTCTCTCTCTCTCTCTCTCTCTCTCTCTCTCTCTCTCTCTCTCTCTCTCTCTCTCCCCCCCCTCTCTCTCTCTCTGTCTCTCTGTATGTGTGTGTGTGTGTGTGTGTGTGTGTCTGTCTGTCTGTCTGTCTGTCTGTCTGTCTGTGTCTTCCTTTCTCTTTGTCTCTATCCCTGTCTGTCTGTCTGTCCTCGTTTCCCTCTTCGGCTGTTTGTCTGTCTCTCAGTCTCTGTCTGTCTGTCTGTCTGTCTGTCCTGTCTGTATATCTCTCTGTGTCTCTGTGTGTGTGTCTCTCTGTGTCTCTCTCTCTCTCTCTCTCTCTCTCCCTCTCTCTCTCTCTCTCTCACACCCCTCTCTCTCTCTCTCTCTCTCTCTCTCTCTCTCTCTCTCTCTCTCTCTCTCTCTCTCTCTCTCCCTCTCTCTCTCTCTCCCCAACAACAACAATCAGTCATAATTATATGGAACTTAAAGCTGAAAGCAACACACACCGTTAAATATTGCCGTGCTCATTTCTCAGACATTGCTGAAGGAACGCCTCCTCTTGCCACTGGGCATGGATGACGCTGCGATCGTCTGGGACGACATCAATGTGACGTCATCCAAAATGGCGCGTCCTTATCAGAAAATCCGAGGCACACTGCAAGAAGTGGATAAAACGTTGTTCCAGTAAGAAACGTTTCTTACTCTTTTTGTGTTTTCCTCCTTACAAAATAACGGGCTTTTTTAATTTTTGTTTTGCAAACTTTCTCGCTGTTCAATGGTATATCCAGTTTTAGTCTGGACGTCATGACATACTAGGATCTGATTTGATTAATATTTCAGTTGTTTATTTGATCTGGTGATGTTTGAATAGGTAAACTATAATCTATTCATGTTATTATCGAAGGGGTCTGACCTCATTTAAATGTGATTTTGATTATCATTTGAAACGAATAGGTATAAGTGGTACTTCAAATTTTAAAGCCCAAAAATGATTTTGAAAATTAATAATTTTACTTCTTTTTTATGTCTCTGTCTTTTTAAACCATGCGTCTGGTTGCTTGTCTATGTGGATTTATATATGAAAGCTTATGTAATTGCGTTCAGGTAATAATTTATCAATGTACATGCATGTATATATTTATGTATTCACAATGGTATCACACTACAAAAAATGGGAAGAACTTCATATCAAGTAGAAAATAAAACCCATAGCAACAAAAAAAAGAAGAAAAAGAAAAAAACAGGAAAAAACACAAAACATAAAAATGAAACTAAACAACAATAACAATAACACCAAAACACATAAGAAGCCCAGAGCCAAAATACATTAAAATACGTTTCACCCCAAAGATATCTTCGAACAACAAAATTAGAAACCTAATTACTTTGGTGGATATTCTCCTTCTTTATCTTGTGATCAATCAGAAAATATTTCTTGTAATTGTATTTTTTAACATTCTGATCACAGCTGTTTCGGAAGGAACACTTAGTTCATCTATATTTTCAGAAGTTTTTTTCAAGCCAACATAACACTACCATAAGTAACTTTTTCATAAATAACCGTCAAGAATATGTTGTAGTATGTGACTAAGTTAGTCATATTCAGTGGAATTGGCTAGATTTTCACTCATGGGCAATTGTATTCATGTTTACGATACTAAGTGAATTAGTTAAGAACATTTTCTACTAAATACGCTCGATGATACTGTTCAACAAAGAAAGCTTTTACAATTAATCTGTTGGAAGAAACGTATTTAAAATACTTTGTAGAACATACAGCCAAAATATGTTATAGGGATATGCTTGGTGAATTATTTTAATGTAAGATTTCTAGATTCAGTCTTTTAACTAAATAGCTTGACTTTGTGTGCAACGGAACAACTGTGTAAGTAACGTGGCGGTACCATAGCCGATGAGGTTTAACAGAGGCGTGGTTACTACACTTATCTGTATTGCTAACAATTCGGGACTTTACTGGTGTTGCACTGCCTCCGGGCATTGCCTCCAGTATCGTTCCCACCATCTTTGTATCTACATATGTCCCATATATGTCTGTTCCAGACCGAGAGGACGTAAAACACCATTTTTCATTCATTCATGTGCGATTGTCCCTACTTCATTCAGACTGCGTCAAGGGAAACCATCGGGGGCGTTAGCCGCGTCGGCAGACGACATGGCCAAATGGATGACGTGGCTGCTACGTCACGGGGTGCTGCCCTCTGGGGAACGCCTGCTGGACCAGCGGCTGATGGAGGACATGATGACCTCGCACACTCCTCTGGGGATCAGCTTACCGGACGTGCCTGTAGGGGACACCTTTGAGGGCTACGGCTTCGGCTGGTTCACGGGGACCTACAGGGGTGAGTGAGTGAGAGAAAGTAGCTTCAGGCATCTGAATAATTATTATGAAGTCCAGTCCTCTGCAAACCGCGGTAGCAAGTACCCAGAGGGACTGACAACACTGAAATCGGTCCCCAATAATTATGGTTCCAAAGGCATAATTCAGAAGCAAATCAGCTTGAAATGCTACTCATTTTGACAGCATGCATCGTACCCACGCAAAAGAGAAAGCACAATCTCTGGCACCACAAACAAATCCTTAGCTAGCAATTCTTAATCCTCTGATAATAAAATATGTGTAAGTCTTCTGCCAGTACCGATGCCCGATTACTTGGGAAGAAGTAAAAAAATTTCGAGATTTGTTTTTATCGTAACTGATATAGTGTAAGATAATTTAAAAAATGAAAAAAAACTAGTTCCGCACCTTCACTGAAACTTGTAACAGTCAACATCTGAAATTTCGCCCTTAAAGGGCCACCCTGACGGATGAGTTTTTGTAAGAAACACGTCCAGATCACCAGGAAAACACCCTTTACAGAGATCGCAACACTCACTTTGCTCTGGTTTCCTAGAAATCAAACCATCAAATCGGCGATTCCTCCTTGGCGGAGGTGCTGGAATTCAAATTATTTCACCCAAAGAGAAGGCGTGTGCTGTCTCTTTTCTAATGGCCGCCTGCGTTTAGACCATATCGTTTGCACGAAATTACACGCAATACAAGCTTCTTTTTTTTAAGATTATCTAAAGGACTTTCGCTCACAACAAACGAAACAGCTCCTTTTTTTCTGCACTACAAAAAAAGAAAACGCTTCAACCACTCTGAGTGTCCTCCACCCACCCCATCCAAAATGGCTTCTCTCTCCGGCATCTCCGCCAAGGAGGAATCGCCGTTTTGACGGTTTAATTTCCAGGAAACCAGAGCAAAATGAGTGTTTCTATCCTAGAAAGGCTGTGTTTCTGGTGATCTCGACGTGTTTCTTGCAAAAACTCATCCGTCAGGGTCCACCTTTAAGAGAAGATAATATCTTGACGGAAAGAGTATCCTGTCTAATGTTTCCTAAACTATCTCCTTTATGGCCCTAAAAGTGGTAATAGCCGTAAGACATTTCTGAACCAAACCTAAAAGAGATTTACTATTTGCATTAGTTAATAACTTTATCTTCACAGTGGTCCTGCACCATAGTAGGCAAGCCCTGTCGGGTTCAAATTCCCAGCGTGGTCAAATTCCTAGCTCGCTACTATGAGAGTGACTATTTGCGACAACCACAACTTTCACTTTTTCGTTACTTGAACCTAACCCTCACCCTAACCCTAACCCTAGAAAACAGTGAAATTTGTCGTTCATGCTCAATGTCGCAAAATGCCGCAAATAGTCAGTCTTATAGCATAGCGAGCTAGGAATTTGACCGCGCTGGTAATTTGAACCCGACAAGCCCTAGTTGTTTCTTATTGAATGTTCTCACTGTGTTAAATCTTTCTTGTTTATAAACTAAAACTGAAAGCCAGCAACGAATTTTCAATAATTGTCGAAAAGTAATTCATGTGTAGGCGACTGCATGAGAGTTTTCAATAAAAATGTTTGTGAGTGGTTTTGCTTAACTTTTTTTAACTTTTTGATTTTTGCTGAATAAAGACAGTTTCCCTAAAACCCAATCATAATGAACGGCATAATTTACCAATACAAAATTCACTTGATAAACTGACACTTTGCCATCATTATCTTTGCGTCAATAATAACAGCGTCAGCTGTAAAGCTGGAGACAGACTATGCGACTGCTTCATATGACTCGATCAGGTCGTGACGTAGACCAAATTTTGTTTCCCGCACAGAGGAGGTCACAAGCCATCTGACTCGATCAGACTCGATCAGTGAAATTTAGAACCCGCTCTATTCGGCCATGTCACCTGACTGGGCCCGACTGGGTCAAACTGATCAAGCAGGATGGTATGGAAATGAGGTGAAACGTCACGACCTGATCGAGTCACATGAGGCAGTCACATAGTCTGTCGCCGGCTTAAGAAACAATGGTATCTGACACAGCCCACTGACTGCACTGTCTTCTTGTCTTTCCGTACACAGGAAAACGGAGAGTGTCGCACACAGGTGGCTGGTTCGGATACCATACCTCGCTCTTCGTGTTTCCGGACAATGACGTGGCAGTGTACGTCTCCACCAACGGCCCGGGAACCACCGCCGCCACGGAAGCCTTCCGGACCATTTCCTACTTCCTGTCCGACCTGGCTTTGGGTTACTCCCCTTGGCTCGAACAGTCTTCGGTCTGCGCTTTTGGGGAAGAGACGAGAAATAGCGAAAATAGCGACCAACCCGAGGAAGCAAAGTTCAAGAAAATGGAGAACCCAGAAATGTTCGTCGGAACTTACAGCAACCCATTGCTTGGCGAAGTCGTGATCAAGAACAGCAATTCATCTGACGGGTTGGTCATGCACTTACAAAGGTTGAGCGGCGTTTTGATTCCGAGCGAGAGAGAGTTCGACTTCCACGTGCAGTACACGGGAAACACGGAGTTTTACTCCCACGATGATCATGAGGTGAAGAGGTCCAGGCTGTCGTTCAGCAGACACAACTTGACGCCAGGAGGACAGAGCGCTTCCTTGGTTCTGAGAGCCCCGCCTCCTGGCAATACGGAAAGGCTGGAATTCACCAGAACAAGTTAAAAAAAACAGCCTTCCTGACTCTATCTATGTTTGTCAGCGGTGTCCCATTTTGCAACTGGATAGCCTAGGATGCAATGTTTATTTCCAAAAACTGGGCCAAAGTTGTGAGCTACCAATTTGTATTCAATACATTATTTGCATACTATGGTTCGCTAAGCTAAATCCTTTTAAATTGAAACCAAGAACAAATGTTTGGTAACCGTTGGTATTTTAGC
>JAGGCT020001655.1:15000-22500 GCA_017654935.2 Phymorhynchus buccinoides
ATCCATGCTCAATTAAAATATTATCTCAAAACATAAAAACAAGATGCGTGATAAATTAAAAGAAGAACCTTTTCGGCAAATGAACAATAATGTGGAATAGGGATAAAAATTTAAAAAACAACAACAACACCAACACACCTTTACCTCAGAACAACGAAAAAACAAACCAACTAGAGCGTTAAGACGCTCGAACACCAGCCGCGCGGCAGTATTTTCGTGTCCAGTGACCTTGACCTTTGACCTTGATTTTCGAACTTAGTCTAGATAAGTATCTTAGTACTTATCCGCAAGCAAAATATGAGTGTCCTAGGTCCCTGCGTTCAAACCTTATCGTGCCAGGTGCTCGGCAGCATTTTTTGGGTCCAGTGACCTTCGCCTTTGACCTATGACCTTCATGTTTGAATTTGGCCAAGATATTCTTAGTACCTATCCGCATGCAAAAATAATTTGAGCGTCCTGGGTCCCTCCATTCAAACGTTATCGTGCCAGGTGCTCGGCAGCCTTTTCGGCGCCAGTGACCTTGACCTATGACCTTCATTGTTAAACTTGGCCTAGATATATGCAGTACCTATCCCCATGCGCAATTTAAGCGTCCTAGGTCCCTCCGTTATCGCGCTAGGTGTTCGACCACATTTTCGACTCCTGTGACCTTGACGTTTGACCTATGACCTTCATGTTCGCACTTGGCCTAGGGATTCTTCGTACCTATCAGCAAGCGTAATTTGAGCGTCCTAGGTCCCTTCGTCCAAACGTTATCGTGTTAACATAGATAGTCGGCTTCAGAATTCACTGAAAACAATACCAGCTTCGCTCTCTTCGTTCGCGGCTGGTAACAAATGTTACATTTATGAAACAGTACATTTAACAAGTCGGCGAATTTGACAGTAATCAGAAAGGCAAGCTAAAGGAGTATCATTGTGCAAAGAACCATTATCATCACCACAGGGGAAACCACTTTCCATGCATTTGAGCCTTATAAATAATCACAGGAAAATAACTGTTCATCACCCAAAATACTATGTGTGTTCAAGTAACTGACAACATCAACATTTGGAATGGACACATCAACTGGATTGTGAATAAACAACAGCGATGCTCATCAAATAAATATGTGCAAAATAATACAACATTGGTTTGCACACATTTTAGGGAAACATATAATACAATTGGGTGATCACTTTTTTTTTTTAAATTTTATTGAGTACCACATACACACGCACGCACACACACGCGCGCGCGCACGCGCACGCACACGCACACACACACACACACACACACACTCACATTTTAATGTTTCTCTGTTTCTGTCCGTCTTTCTCTTTTGACCATGCACTACACATAAGCATATCCTTTCACTCAGTCACAAATCCTAAATAATTATATTGTACCTAATTCAGAATGCCCCTTTATGCCAGTTAATATTTCCTCATAGGCTTACTTCAAAAAAATCAAATAGCCACAAACACACACGCAGAGCACTTATCCCCACCCCACCCCACCCCACCCCTGTCCCGTTATCTTCGTGCACATCCGCATCCAAAACTATATTAGACGTATTCCATTTCCCCCCAATTACTGTACACTCTACTTTCTAATTCAATCTGTGAATTGAAGGGAAATTATGCGTTGAAACTTGTGAAAATAAGACGTAGTTGCATCCCTTAGACGTCTGAACGTTTCTGGACACGGTTAAAAAGGGGGATTTTGGTTGATGACGCTTAATGACGTACACATACAAATATCCCATTCTAATCTATATGGAAAGATGCAAATGCCAACACAGCAGTGAAGGGATAGCTTACTTTATAAAAAATGTATGGGCTGCAGGGCCGGACCAAGTGATCCGTAAGGGGGGGGGGGGGGGGGAGGGTCCGCTGGGGGTCCAGGCAGGTGTATAGGTTAAGGGGCATTGCCAGTGTTCAGGGGGCAAAGCTCCAGGAAAATATTGCAATGTTGTGATTATTAAAGCAAAAATCGAGCCATTCACTTACTTTTCACCCTTGCATAAGGTACATGCTTAGGGCTGAGGTGGGGGTTTCCGGAAACCAGGACCCCCCCCCCCCCCCCCCCCTAGATTCGGCCCTGGGTTGTTCTTATACTTGCACGATTGTAATCAACGATCTGACCAAACACAATTAAGTTGAACAAGTTTAACAAGACTGCTTTATTCTGAATTAATAACAAAAATAATGGTTGAATAAATGCAGTGAACGTGCCCTCATCATGGTAAACTTCATCGGTGTAGAGACTAAATACACAAAAAGACACGTTCAATGGAAAAAAACCCACTCCACCGTGTGTTTATTAGAGGTAACTTTACAGTAAATTATAATCAACCACCAGACTACTACCTCTCTCAAATTCTGATTCCCCCTTCTGCTTTGAAGTCGACTTGAGTTGGGGAGGGGGGTTCGTTTTTGTGTGGGGGCTCAATCGGATTGAAATCATAGTTCTCTTGGGAACTAGCTCAGGGGAAAGGCTTCATATTTACACAGGAACAGAGACTCATCATAAACTAATATTGTCAATACGAGGGCACAAAGGCAGGGCTCTGATTAGATTCAAATTGAGCAGGCTCCATTTTATCTCCGTCGAAACGACCAAGCAATCGTAGTCTTGTGAACCGTTCAGAAAACAAAAGCCCAAACTGATGAAGATCATCAACTTCACTGTTGCCATTAAAATCCAGGGCCTGTATTCATGTTGAGATAATATGAGACTTATCATCATGCTATCTTAGAAGTCCTTCTAAAGTAGTAAGATTTAATAGGACTTTAGAAGGACTTCTAAGATAGCATGATGATACGTCTCTACTATCTCGAGTCAATGTGAATACAGGCCCAGGCATTTTAGAGGAAGCGCGCAGAAAGGCATATTTTCCTCCCGTGCTGCCAGAAAACCTTTCTCTTTCTCTTTGTGGGAAGGACTGCGTTTCTAAATAGAACCACGCGACTCGGGGGTCGGCAGCTATACTACCTTTATATAATGAGCTATGGGCTATTGAGAACCGAATCAATCACAGATGTTTGAGAACGATGCTTGTTAAACGACGTAGGACTATCCTATGGTTAGAAAGACAAAGGTATTCATCATCATGCAGTTGACAAAAACAAAATGATAACAATAATCAAGTGCATAAAACGCCTTTGACTCAGCATGCCCACCGCAAGAGCAGAAGCGGTGATTACATAAGAACACACGTGAAAGTTCACACAGCAAAAACCTTCGTTTTTTCTTTTTTAAATTAGCAAATATTGAGGGAAAGTGTCAAGAATAACGAAGGATGTACATTGATGAGACGAAATGGGGTGGAGGGTGAGGGGAAAGAAAGCCAGGGAGCGTCAGGAAGGGGTGGGGATGGGTATGTTGGGGTGGGGCAATGGTGAATGGATGCCCCTCAGATGTCCAGAACCATGTAGGTGATCCAGTAGAAGAGGTTGAACACGCCGAACACGGCAGGAAAGGCGATGCGGGAGATCTTGTCCAGGCGACGCGCCCGCTGCCTCATCACCGTGGTCTTGGAGAACAGGCGCTTCTTTCCTCCATTCTTCCCCTGTTTGTTTGTTGGTTTGTTTGTTTTTTCCAACGGACAAAATGGATCAAAAGAACATGACAGAAAAAGAAACAACGACAAGAAAGAATATTTTAAGTGAGTGAAACAACAACTGAATTGTACGATGGAGACTAGGCCTACACACCTGCGCGTACATGATTATGTGTCAGTTTACATTTCAAACTGAATATTGTCGAGCCACATAAAACCCACGCATTTGCGTAGATTTTAGTACAATATTTAATATGTTATAATAGAAATTCTTCTTCTCTTCCTTTTTCTCATCCTACTCTCCTTTCTTCTTCTTTTTCATGTCACAAAAATCACAAGAGCTATTTCTCCTCCTGCTCCTCCCCATTCTCCTGGAGTGTTGTAGGTCTACAACAGCAGCAGCAGCAACACCGATAAAACACCACCGATAGCATCTGCTACTACTACTACCACTACTACTACTACTACTACTACTACTACTACTACTACTACTACTACTACTACTACTACTACTACTACTACTACTCTACTACTACTACTACTAGGGTTAGACGGTTAGACGGTAAAAAGCCCATGAGCGGTTTAGAAGCCCATGCCAATTATCTCATGAAATGAAGCAAATTACAGTCACATTTTGCCCATGAGATGAGTGTTAATGTTTAGCATTCGTCTCATGGGCAAATGTGACTCCAATTTGCTTTAATTCATGAGATATTTGGCATGGACTTCTTACCCGCCCATGGGCTTTTTACCCCGTCTTCACCTACTACTATTGCTCCTCCTCCTCCTCCTCCTCCTCCTCCTCCTCCTCCTCCTCTTGCCTTTCTAGACCTACATTAAAAGCAGCAACAATAGCAACAACTACAACAATTTAAAGTCGTATCAGCCGTTATTACGACCCTCCTCCTATCATGAAATCACACATATCCACCCCGTCCTAGCTTTCTTTATCTAGTTATAAAAAACAAAACATTCCAACCACAAACCCACCTCGTTCTCGCTCTCGCTGATGCTCCCGCCTCCTCCCCTAGCCCCTGCACCGGAAGCGGAAGCCCCACCACCACCACCACCGGAAGTGGCCGCCCCTGCGCCCAGCTTAAGCCCCCCATGCACGGTCTGTCGGCGCCGCTCCACGCGCGCGTTGACGTTGACGTAGGCGAACTCTATGAGGGCGGAGAAGACGAAGATGAGGCACATGGCCATCCACACGTCCAGGGCCTTCACGTAGGACACCCTGGGCAGGTTGGCGCGGGCGCTGGCGCTTTGTGTGGTCATGGTTAGCACTGTGAAGATAGACCATTGTAAAGGTGTTAATTGAAGACGAGGAAAATAAAAGTAATCTTAAACGCTTGATGATGATGATGAGGAGGATGAGGAGGAGGAGGAGGAGGAGGATGATGATGATGAGGAGGAGGAGGATAGCGATAATGATGATGAGGAGGATGAGGAGGAGGAGGAGGAGGAGGAGGATAGCGATGATGATGATGATGATGACGATGATGATGATGAGGAGGAGGAGGAGGAGGAGAAGGATGATGATGGTGATGATAGTGATAATGATGATGATGACGATAGCGATGATGACGATGACGATGATGATGACGATGATGATGATGATGATGATGATGATGATGATGATGATGATGATGATGGCGATAGCGACGACGTAGGACAACTGTGGTATATTAATACGGAAGCTAACTGGCGCCTTGATGTTGTAATGGTCAACACTGCACAAGACAAGGACCATAAGCAGATCAGTATGATGATGGTAGTGGTGTTATTGGTGTAACGCAGGGTGTACGTACATCTGTGTTCTGGTTACTACACAACATGTTTCACAATCGTTTGACAAATGACACCACGCCCTGTTGTTTTGGACTCGTTGACAGGTTATATACAGACAAACAGGCCTGCTTCTTTTTGCTCTCCCTTCCCCAAGACCCAAACAACATGGGCGGACAGCAGACCAAATGCATTAACAACGCACGCCAGTAGGTGTGAATGATAATTATGACAGCAGGTAGGGAAAAACACTCAGAATGAAACAAAACAGATACTTAGTAGTACCGGCCTAGGGCACTAAATAGGTATCGAGCGTAATTATGTCGGGGGTAGCAATGATGATGATGGTGATGATGATGATGATGATGATGATGACGATGATGATGATGATGATGATGATGATGATGACGATGATGATGATGATGATGATGATGATGATGATGATGATGATGATGAAAAACGATGATAGCTGTGATGATGATGATAAAGACAATGATGATGATGCCTCTGACGACGACAAAATGACCATGACGACGATCTATAAATATAACGAGCGCGAGCTAACCACCCTGCAAGGAGTACGGAGAACAAAAAGCTAGGCAAATTATATTGAAACTTATAGAGATAGACAAAAGATCATTAATTCACATTTTGTGAAAGGAAAAGTTTTAGAGGAACAAAACAAAAAGAGAAAACAGGCATCAGGATAGTCTGATGTCCAATCCTCTGAAAACTGCAGTAAAAGGGCCATCAACTGATCAAGGCCCTTGAGGGACAACACTGAACTGAGTTCCAACACCACAAAAAAGGCTTAATATAGTGATAAATCGCTTTAAAATGCTATTTAACAGAACGGATAACGCTGGATAGAAAGGCAAAACCTTTGACAAGAGAAGCCAATCCTCTGTCATAAATTCTGAATCCTCCGAAATCCTCTGATCCTCTGACAATTCTGATGCCTGCTAAAAGAAACTCAACACCCATTTCTCCGGCATCATTTTTAGTTTGATTGCAACGTTTCCACCAAGCCATATTTTGAAAGAATAATGATCAACTTTCTGAGACAAAACCTCAGCTGCACAAGGCTGAGTGGAATTTACAACTTCAAAAAAAGAAAGAAGGAACGTATATCGGGAGAGAATCGGAAGGAGATCGGTGTTAAAAGGGGAACTTAGTGTACAGAAGAGGCAGTTTAATCTTCTTAGACAGCAAATAAGTCAATGCCATTCGGTTTGCATCACCATATCCTCCATAGCCAAATTTAGTTTGGTCGTTTAAAGACCCAGTGACGCGCCACGATTAAGTCCCTTGGGTTTTTTTTCTGGGTAGCTGTGACACACATCCAAATTTCCCCAACTCGAAATTGAGGCTGCTCTTTAAACTGATGAGTCGGTTTGAATTTGGGGCCATTTATATGGGAGTCAGACTTGGTCAAAACAAGATTTATTTCCAGTTATCAGAGGGAAGACACGTGAAACCCGTGATTTTGACACGTGATCTGGTGGATCTTTAAAAGTTTATGCAAGTTCGCGGCGGAGCACCTGTTATCTGGAAATACGCACCCCCTGTGCTTGTTTTCTTCCTGTCATTCTGAATCAAAACACGTCCTTTCAAAATGCCTTAAAGGGGCACCCTGACGGATGAGTTTGTGCAAACAAACACGTCGAGATCACCAGGAAAACACCCTTTACAGAGATCGCAACACTCACTTTACTCTGGTTTCCTGGAAGTCAAACCGTCAAATCGGCGATTCTTCCTTGGCGGAGGTGCTGGAAGTCAAATTCTTTCTAATGGCCGCCTCAGTTTAGACCAAATCGTTTGCACGAAATGTTCACAATACAAGCCTTTTTATTTATTATTTTTAACATTTTATACACTTTACCAAACGGAGTTTCACTCACAACAAAGGAAATAGCTCCAACTTTTTTACTGCACTACAAAAAAGAAAAAGCTTCAACCACTATGAGTGTCCTCCACCCACCCCATCCAAAATGGCTTATCTCTCCGGCAACTCCGCCAAGGAGAATTCGCCGTTCTGACGGTTTGATTTCTATGAAACCAGAGCAAAGAGAGTGTTCCGATTCTTGAAAAGGCTGTCTTTCTGGTGATCTCCACGTGTTTCTTGCAAAAACTCATCCGTCAGGGTCCACCTTTAAAGACACTGACCCAGC
>JAGGCT020001656.1:2500-25000 GCA_017654935.2 Phymorhynchus buccinoides
TTCCTTTATAAAGAGCAAGAATGGATGTGCTCATAAAACAGTGTGTGTGTGTGTGTGTGTGTGTGTGTGTGTGTGTGTGTGTGTGTGTGTGTGTGTGTGTGTGTGTGTGTGTGTGTGTGTGTGTGTGCGCGTGTGTGTGCGCGCGCGCGCGTGCGTGCCTGCGTGCGTGTATGTGTGTGAGTGCGTACGTGCGTGTGTGTTTGTATGTGTGTGTGTTTGTATGTGTGTGAATATCTGTGTGTGCGCGCGCGTATGTGTGTGTTGTGTATGCGTATGTGGTATCAGTTTATGCGCGTGTATGCACCAACAGGCGCGTGTGTATGAGTGTGTGTATGAGGGAATATATGTGTGTGTGTATAAAATTCTACATTATCTATCATGTAGGTGTAGAGTGGCACAGAGGTATCGCGTTCGCCTCGTGTCAAGTAAACCCGAGTTCGAACCTGGGTACAAGGGTATTTTTCCTCTCACTCCGCACTAGGCCTTGTGGTCTGAACGTGGAGTCTTTCGGATGAGAGAATAAACCGAGGTTCCGTGTGCCCATGCACTTAGCAACACGTGAAACCCAGAGGCAAAGAAAAAGTTGTCATTTGGTCAAAATTTAACCCCACCCCCCTTCCTTCTTCATCAGTGACACAAAGATCGTAACTATGCACACACAAAAACATTGGGTGGCACGCCTCTGGTTGCGACACGCTCTCCAGGTGGGAGCAACCCGATTTTCACAGAGACGCCTCTGCGACTATAACGTACCTAATTTCCCAGTATCACGTCATTTTTCACCCAAATATAAATGTGCAGGCCCTAGTTTTGATTTACGTTAGCGTTTGAGTGTGAACGAATGAGAATGTGCTTGACTCATTTTGTATCCTTTTTTTTGTCATTAATTTGTTGTTGTTGTTTGTGTGATAAGGTCTATAATTATTGACATTTTGTAGTAGGGGAAGACGGGGTAAAAAGCGCATGGGCGGGTAAGAAGCCCACCCCAATTATCTCATGAAATAAAGAAAATTTCAGTCAAATTTGCCCATGAGACGAATGCTAGACATTAAGGCTTGTCTCATGGGCAAAATGAGACTGAAATTTGCTTCATTTCATGAGATAATTGGGGTGGGCTTCTTACCCGCCCATGCGCTTTTTACCCCGTCTTCCCCTATGCTTCTTTGCATTGCTGCCATTACCATGGGTACAACTCCCCCCAAATGAAAAAAACCTGAAAGGCAGGGGTCCAGGGACCCATGGCCCCGGCAGGGTACAGGGGCAGAGCCCGTTGGACGATTCAGGGGGGCAAGTTAAGAGAGAGAGATAACGAGACAGACAGACAGTTAAAGTGATAGACAGAGACAGTTTGAGTCTGATAAGCCTTGTCAAATTATTACATTGCCTTTGTAAACTTCCAAGATAGAACCACCAAGTTCAAAACGCCCCAAATCGCTTGTGGTCATTTTTTTTTTTTTTTTTTTGATGAATAAAAAAACCTGAAGTTCAGTTTCTGGTAAAATTAAAAATACTGAAATCTGTGTAAAAATGAAAGAGTGGCACCCGTGTATTACAGTATATCACATGCCATTACTGTTTGTCGTGTATATAAATTATCTTATGAACGTTTTTGAGATTATGCGAGTTTCTTCATTGAGTGGACGATATTGTTTGTTTGTTTGTGACTCATTTCTATTCTCTATGTGAGGTAATAGAATCCCTGTCGCGTGTGTGTGTGTGTGTGTGTGTGTGTGTGTGTGTGTGTGTGCGTGTGTGCGTGTGTGTGCGTGTGCGTGTGCTCGCGCCTGTGTGTTTGTGCGAGTGTGCGCGCGCGTGTTGTGTGTGTGTGTGTGTGTGTGTGTGTGTGTGTGTGTGTGTGTGCGTGCGCGCGCGCGCGCGCGCGTGTGCGCGCGCGCCTGTGTGTGTGTGTGTGTGTGCGCGCGCGTGTTGTGTGTGTGTGTGTGTGCGCGTGTGTGCGTGCGTGCGCGTGCGCGCGTGCGTGCGTGCGAGCGTGTGTGTGGGTTTCTGTGCATGTGTGTGTTTGTTTGTTTGTTTGTTTGTTTGTTATTTTTGTTTGTTTGTGATTTGATTGATTGATTAATTTAATTCTTGAATGTACATTCCCAGTCCCTGGCATTTAATTGCAATACGCGTTTCCCTTCCACAGAAACAAAAAGTTATCTCACTTGGATATTTCAACCGTATTCACACGGTTTTCTTCAGCAATCTGAGGAGGCTTGAATGTTGTTGGCAGTCAGACTTGATTGTGGTGAGTTGAATTCCTGTAAATTTGTGGGGTCAAAGGTTGACCTGTCTGTGAAGATTTCCAATTATAGACTGGTAGATGTGCTCCTGAGGATCCTTGACACAGAGCTAAACCCACTCAGAAGAAAAGTAAAAGAGGCCATCAACATCAAACTCAGAAAACCGAGTCTAACCAGAGACCTGGGCCTGTATTCACGTTGAGATAGCATGAGACTTAGCATGATGCTAACTTAGAAGCTCTTCCAATGTCCTATAGGATTTAATAGGACTTTTGGAAGAGCTTCTAAGTTAGCATGATGCTAAGTCTCATGCTATCTCAACGTGAATACAGACCCTGGAGTTTGATTTACCCCACCCATCTATCAGTCAGAACGGCGATTCTTCCTTGGCGGAGATGCCGGAGAGAGTATAGCCATTTTTCCCTCTTTTCCCCATGGCAAACGCAAATACACGTGAACATTTTCCCCTCCTTTCCCATGGCAACGCAAATACGGGTTAACATTTTAAACTCTTTTCCCATGGCAACGCAAATACACGTGAACATTTTCCACTCTTTTACCCATGGCAACGCAAATACGGGTTAACATTTTCCCCTCTTTTCCCATGGCAACCCAAATACAAGCTAACAATTTCACTCTTTTCCACATGGCAACACAAATACACGTGAACATTTTTCACTCTTTTCCCCATGGCAACACAAATACATGTTCACATTTTTCACTCTTTCCCCATGGCAACACAAATATGCGTGAAAATGTTCTCCTCCTTCCCCATGGCAACACAAATACATGTGAACATTTTTCATTCTTTTCCCATGGCAACACAAACACAGTGAAAATTTTCTCCTCTTTTCCCATGGCAACACAAATACAAGTTAACATTTTTCACTCTTTTCCATGGCAACACAAATACAAGTTAACATTTTTTACTCTTTTCCCATGGCAACGCAAATACAAGTTAACATTTGTCACTCTTTTCCCATGGCAACGCAAATACAAGTTAACATTTGTCACTCTTTTCCCATGGCAACACAAATACATGTTAAAAAAATCCCTCTTTTCCCATGGCAACACAAATACAAGTTAACATTTTCACTCTTTTCCCATGGCAATGCAAATACAAGTTAACCTTTTTCACTCTTTTCCCATGACAACACAAATACACGTTAACATTTGTCACTCTTTCTCCATTAAAACAGAAATACACGTTAACATTTTCCCTCTTTTCCCATGGCAACACAAATACACGTGAACATTTTTCACTCTTTTCCCCATGCCAACACAAATACAGATGAACATTTTTCACTCTTTTCCCATGGCAACACAAATACAAGTACATTTCCCCCTCCTTTCCCATGGCAACACAAATACAAGTTAACATTTTCCCTTCTTTTCTCATGGCAACACAATTACACGTTAACATTTGTCACTCTTTTCCCATGGCAACACAAATACATGTGCACATTTGTCACTCTTTTCCCATGGCAACACAATTACACGTTAACATTTGTCACTCTTTTCCCCATGGCAACACAATTACACGTTAACATTTGTCACTCTTTTCCACATGGCAACACAAATACAAGTGAGCATTTTCCCCTATTTTCCAATGGCAACACAAATACACGTTAACATTTTCCCCTCTTTTCTCCATGGCAACACAAATACACGTTAACATTTTTCACTCTTTTCCCCATGGCAACACAGTGATGGTCACTCACACGCTTAACTTGCATTATATCACAGTGTTGCCATAGTAGGGAAAGAGTGAAAAGAATTGAAAGGAGCATTCCTTAACTCATTGCGGACGAATAGAGCATTTGCCACGCGCCGGTGACCTTGAATTTCACTGAGTTGAATTTAGAGAGTTGAATTAGAGAGGTCAGCGCAACTCGGGCAGAACGAGCTCGGGCAAATTAGTAGTCTAGTATAGTGAACGAACACTCGGAACAGGAGAACGCCAGTTAGGGCCTAGTTCCGATCATTCTCGGAACAGCGATTTCTGAGTCTAAAACTTGTCTAAATCCATGGTGCGTGGTGTTGTTTTTTTAAATCCAAACCACGTTTTTGGAGTCCTGTCTCTTCATTGCTCTTCCACCTTTCGTTTCACTTATGTTTGGCAATTCTATTTCAATTTTTAATGTTAAAAATGTCCCCAAAATCGGTGCTAGACTAGCCTAAAAAAATATTCCAATGTGTTTTTATTGACAGTGATAGTAATAAGGAGACTAATGATTACGGTTTCAAAGCGAAAAATCAACTTGGATCAACCAGTAATGTTGTCAAAACTGAATCATTGACAGCATTAGTTTTGTTGTGCTTCTTATTTGTTTCTTGTTTCTTTTCTAGGCAGCACCAGGCCATTGTCTAAGGCAATGATGTCTTGAAGGGGTTAAGGTCTCAATACCATACCTGATATCGTGTGGTTTTTTAAATCACAAACTCCTCATGGCAAAGCAATGATAGCCACTCTTAAGTTTACATGCATTATCACTATGATGTCGCAGGGAAAGAGTGGAAAATATTCACGTGTACAGAGACCTGTAGGGGGATAACCCTGACACTTAAGAGTCTATCCTGGGCGCTGTGAATGTTTCAAAAAGTTAAAAGCACTCAGAAGGCTTTGTATCCTGTAATTCTTTATTCCTGGTAAAGGTCTTGGTACCCGTTAACATAATTCACCGGATATTTCTATTTCCCCATGGCAACACAGACCTTAAGGAAAACATCCTTCTTCTAACCTGAAAGAACAAAACGCCACTTTTATTCATGACAATTTTCCCTCAGTTTTTGCAACTGAAGTAAGCCTCTGAAAGTGAAATTGCTCACTGACGACTGAAACCTGCTTGCCTGATCTTTCTCCTTTCTAGCCCGCAACTGGGTCAACTCAAGACCGTTTGTCATAGAGGAAGAAGATTCCACATTGTTAGCGTTGCTTTCAGCACCTTCTTCTCCTCCCCTGTCTACATTGCTCGTGAGATTGTCTACCACACAACCAGAGGATGAACTAGTAGTGACGTTACAAGCGGGGTCCGTTTCCCAATGCTGAGCACCGGCATGCCCCGTGTCCGCAGACTCGTCTAACCAGCCGTGAATTTTCGTCGGGAAAATAGTAGCGTGTTGATCTGCAGAAGTAATAGATCTCTTAGCACTGCTACCCGCAGCTTTGTCAGAAAAGTTGTGTGAACCGTGTCGTTGCTCTGAGTTGTGAACGTGATGTCCCGAATCACACAAACTGATTCCAGACTGACCGCTTTCGTTAACGTTGTGTCCCGAATCACACAAACTGATTCCAGATTGACCGCTTTCGTTAACGTTGTGTCCCGAATCACTTGAACTGATTCTAGGTTGACCGCTGTCCTTAACGTTGTGTCCCGAATCACACGAACTGATTCTAAGTTGACCGCTTTCATTAACGTTGTGTCCTGAATCACACAAACTGATTCTAAGTTGACCGCTTTTGTCAACGTTGTGTCCCGAATCACACAAACTGATTCTAGGTTGACTGCTTTTGTCAACGTTGTGTCCTGAATCACTCAAACTGATTCTAAGTTGACTGCTTTTGTTAACGTTGTGTCCCGAATCACTCAAACTGATTCTAAGTTGACCGCTTCCGTTAACGTTGTGTCCCGAATCACACAAACTGATTCTAGGTTGACTGCTCTCGTTAACACTGTATCCTGCCCCACACAAACTGTTTCCGACCTGAATGCGTTCCTTTTCACTGATATCAGTGTGTGTATTGTGCTCCCAGCAGTGCCTGGGCAGAACGGGGTTGTTTCCATTGAAGTTTCCACCCTCAGTGTCCATACGATTCATGGCAGACTGCCTTTGATTCTGGGGAACATTCTTGCTCTCACAGACCTCTGCCTTTCGTCCATACCCCTTGAGAGACCGACCATCCTTGCTTTGCCATATTGGCTGACGTTGACCTGGATCAGTGAGGGACTTCACATCCTTGAAGTCATTTCTTTGCTGTTGTGGTTGCCATCGACGATCTCTAGGAGAATAATCTGACACAGGATTAGAAACATTACTGGGCAACTTTGATCTTGTGCCAGTATTGGACGATGCTGAAGTTGTAGGCCTACCAATATTGGACGATGCCAATGCTGAAGTTGTACCAGTTCCGGCTACTGCCAAAGCTATACCAGCTCTGGGCAATGCCATAGCTGAACCAGTTCTGGAAAATCCCTCAGTTGGTATCAGGTACGCACTGTCAATGTTTGTCAAAAAAACTGAAGGTCTTCTCTTGCTCGCCCGTTGCGCACTTTTCGCAGAACGTTGTGGAGAGCACTGATTACTCATCTGTCCACTATTCATAGACAATGATCTGTTGAATTCTGGATTACGCCAACGTGGTACTGTTCCATAGCTTCTTCCTTCAATTTCAGAAGCTTTGAGTGTTTGAAGTTTGAGAGCAAGCTGACCAACATCTGCACTAATTTGTTTGCTAAAACCGCTGCTGGAGCAAGGTCCACATGCAGGAAGTCTGGTAGCGTTTCTGTTGGTTGCGGCTGCATATTTTGGATCACGAGAGCTCTGTGTTTTCAGACGGTGGACAGATTTGTTCACTGTGTTCTTATGAGGGGATTGCCATGTGTCCTGGGCGTTAGGGAGTGACCCAGAACGATGCCAGAGCCCGCCTGCAGAACTGGTGCTCGCTAAGCAAACACTATTCGGTCGGGACAAATAGGAACGAAGTCGAAGGTGAATCTCCCGCTTACGCGGTACCTCTGTGCCAGAAAAGAGTTTGGCTTTAGGTTTTATTCCCCTGGAATTGTCAGATAGTAGACCACCCTGTCGATGTCCCTCTGAACCACACATGACATGCCCGCTGTCCTGAGCTCCTATCCTGGCCAGCTGAAACTCTCCTGCTGATCCTATGCTCTCTCTTCTGTCGGCTGATTTCTGTGGGTACGTGTTTTCATCAATCTCTGTACGGATGCACAGATCAGGGGAATTTGGCGGTGTTGTCAGCTTTCCAAATTCTGCATCCATGTACACCAGTGGCACGATTGATCGTCCTGCTTTCTTTTGAAAAGTGGTTTTGTTCCAGTGATCAAGTTTAAAGGGTTTTTTATTATCTGCCCTGACTCTTCTGTTTAGGGCTGACCTTTTCTGAGAAGCTTGGGCAGCTGTTTCCCTGTTGCCACTCTCTGACTCTTTGTTTGTAGAAAACCTTCCTTTCACTAAGTTGTCTGGACAAGAATGCTTTGTAGGAGTTGTAGATTTGCTCACTCTTCTGTTTGTCTGGGCAATGTTGCTACGCATGTCTGCATCGCTTGCACCTTGGAATGTCTTGCGTTCGCCTTTTACTACTCTAGGCAAGGCTTGAACATTACTAATTTTTAAAAAGGACCATCTTTCTTTTCTGTGCCTCGCTTTTGGATCAGGTTTGAGGGTTCTACTTTCACGCTGAGTTTCGAAAGTTCTAGAACGTTCCCTACACACCCGGTCTTCCATGTCTACTGAAACAGTAGAGGTGTGGAACTTTGCTGAGCTCAATCGGGATTCAATGCTTGCAGCATTCACAGCATTGTCGTTGATAAGGAACTGCTCCTGGTTATGTTTATAGGGTTCAGTGGACATGGGCTTAGTTATTGTTATATTTTTGCTGTCATCACACATGCTTGTGTAAAAACTGTCAAGCTTGTGCGCACGATCCTCATTCAAGCCAAGGTCATGTGCAATATCCTTTGCATAAGTGAAGCCCTCACTGATCATGTTCGGCCTTTCTGGTTTATCACACGCTTCAGAGGCTGAATTCACACTGAGACGTCTGCTGGTCGTGGCTTTCTTTTCTGAGTTGGTGGGGATCTTCATGATGCTGGGGTTGCAGGATGCACGCTCCACACGGACAGGAAGGGGTCCCTGTGTGTGGACCACTGACGGGTTATCCTGAGATTGGTCACATACATCTTCATTTTTCATCGCAGAAAACTGACCACACACGGCTGGATTGTTTCCGCCGATTTCTTCACACGACGTCTTCTTGGGGCAGTTGTTAGAATGTACCGCATCGTCATGCAATTCCTTGCTGTTGACGTGGTTTTCTTTCGCCGATGATGTTTCTTGCTTGCTTGGAAGTTCCTGTGCATTGGTCACATCATCCGACTGATCAGCTGAGTCGGCGGGTGTCAAAATGCCTGAAGGAGGTTCATGTGACAAGTTCTTTTCAGAAAGTTTTTCAGCTGGATTGGTGTGTTTTACATCACATGATTCTTCGTGTAGCTGTTTTTTGTTTGGGTTATCTTTGCAAGCACAAATTGATAACTTCATTTCTGATAGAATCATTTCCCTGTCAGTACACTTTTGAACTTTTCCGCTGTCTATATTTTGAGGAATTGTTCCTCTCTGTGGAGATTTTCCCCTGTCGCTATTCTGCAGCTCTCTGGCATCATTCCCAGGAGTGCCAGGAACAACGTAAAGTCCAGAATCAGGCCTGTCAGGTTGTGGAGTCACACACTGTCTGTCCACCACTGCCCCTTCTTTGTGACTTTCTGGAGACGGGCAATGTGGATCACACCTTCTAATGCTGGTTGAGCGTTCTATCTCAAGCAAAGGTTGATCAGACGTTTCAGCATCAGTTGGATTTCCTCTGATTCTGGGCAGTCTCCAGGAAAGCTGAGGAGACTCAGAATGGTGAACCTGCCTGTTCTTCAGCCTCAGTAGCAGAGTGGGGTGGGCGAGGAAGGCGGAGCCTGACTGGCTGTGCAGTTCTAGCTCCTTGTCAGATTTCAACCCATGGCTCTGTGTCCCCGGACCCTGATTTCCTGCATCTCCTTTAGTCCCTGTGTCCTTGTGACCCTCCTTTCTGCGAGTCAGTGATCCCACAACAATGCTGTCCAGAACTTTATGTGGATCTCTTGTATTGTCGTCCGAACCGCGGTCTCTTTTCACTGGGTTCTTTACTCGGTAACCCGCACTTAACACCGTGGAGTGTTCTCTGCGCAGCGTCTTCTTGCTAGCGTGTGGCCACGAGGGGAAGGCTGGGACGAGGGGTAAGGCCGGCGGAGGACCTGCCTGCGGTCTGGTTTCCGTATCAACCTGCAATGGACGAGAGGCTGGCGCGTCAGCATTCGATAGCAAGGACACGCAGGACTGACATCGGTGTTGGCACATGCACCACAGATCGGACGTGTTGGTGGTAGATGTGCCCGTGGATTTGGGAATGACGCTGAATACGTTCTGAGAAGTGCCTGTCGTGCTGGAAAGACACGGGAAGCGATGGGGTAATGGATGTGGAAAGAGGTTGTTTCCTCTTTGAATTAAAGCGTTTCTGTGCAGGAACTGTGCGCTATCTGTGAATTTTTGTCTTGTAGTCCAGTGGCCTGACCATTCCTTCCCAGCTTGGCTCATCACTGATTCTCTGCAAGAGCTTTCGTTTTCTTCTTCCTCTTCTTCTTCTTCTTCAGCGTTCCTATCGTACCATGCCTCACGCTCTTCACTAGATACGAGATCAGCTGACCAATCTCTTTCTGAAATGTTACGTCTTAGCAATGAGTGGGCACTAACCTTAGTTTCTTCTCTGTTTGTACTGTCTGTTTTTGTACGATATTCTTTGCACTTCACTCTGTTTGCACCGTCTCCTTTGGCACAACATTCTTTACGCTTCAGTCTCTTTGCTCTGTCGAACGAAGCCTGACAATTTCTGTCATCTAACGCAGCGGCATAGTCTGTTCTAATCAAATTCTCTGTACTGTCTACACTATCGGTTCTGTTTGTATTGATACGACATTCCTTACATTTCACACACTCTGGACTGTATGTTTTTGCACAATCCTGTTTCGTTGCGCTTTCATTATTTTCTTTACTCTCTATTCTAAGTGCTCCGTCTGCTTCAGCCAAGTTTCCTCCGAGAGCCACGCTTCTAATTGTCTCTCTCCTTCCATGAAGCTGACACACTGTGGACGTTGCGACGCCATCTTGTGATCCACAGGGTACGACGGGAAGGAACTGGGTGACCCCAGCCTCGCTGCCCTCCAACATGCACGTGGGACCCCTGACGTCATCAAGGGGCGCCCCCTGGGTGACCGCACAACCGACCACTCTGGCAGGATCATCCTCACTCCCAGGAGCGTCCCTGGAACTTGAAATCCGAGCCTGGGTGAGAGAGGAGGGGGAGAGGGGTTGTCTACTTGAATTTTCTTCACCGTCTTCCCGTCTTTCGGAAGGGAGGGAATTTGTGAGAGTTTGCCAACAAAGATTGTCTTGTACAGAAGATTGTTTCACTCTTAGAGGGTGGTTGGCGTAGGTGATGAAGTTTATTCCTGCGACACTTTTTCGCACACGCCGCTCTCCTTGTTTCACAGAATGGGGGCTATCGCTTGGAATTTTCCCGGAAAAACTGGAATTATAATCGTGTCGCCACTTTCGTTGTCCATGCTGCTTCGACAATGTCGTTTTCGTTTGATCCTCGCTGCTCTTTTCTGAGTCTTCTGCGTTCTTCTTGTCTGCGTCTGCTCGAACTGTGTGAGAAGATCTACAGAATTCTTTCTCTCTTTTCTCGCCGAGAGAATCGGTTTCTTCAACAACGACACCACCACCCCTCCTCACCCCATCTCCCCCACTTTCCCCTACTTCTAAGCCGCCTAGATGATGGTGTGACAGAAGATCTCCCTGAGTCTCTGGTGGACGAGGCTCCTGGTCGTCATCCTCCTTGCTCCTAGGAGTCAGACCTTGACCTAGCACGTTTTCCCCATCCATGACAGGATCAGTATCAGTGGCACCCGATTCAACTCCCAACTGAAGATGTTCAAGAACTTGAAAACATCTACTACCCCATTCCGCGTAATTATGCTAGAGGTCCCGGCTACTAAGCTAGTAGTTCTTCTTCTACTTCTTCTTCCTAGTAGTAGGCATCTCGGAGACGATGACGACATAGTCACGTTCGACGTCATTTTCCTTGACGTCATTTGTCTTCTTTGCTCGTCGTTTTTGGAAATGTTGCCATTTTTCTTCGAGGACGAATGGTGACTTTCTGGAATGGAAGGAGGAGGAGGAGAAGGAGGAGGGAGGGAGAGAGCTCGGGGTTTGTGTAGGGGAGCTAGGATAGGGGTGGGGGAGGGTTTGTGTTGGAAGGAGGGGGTTGTGGAAGGAGGATGAGGAGGGTGAGGGTGTGAGGTGGAGGCGAGAGGGTGGAAGAAGGAAGCGTAGGAAGAGAAACTGGAACGACTGGGGGAACAAATAACAAAATAACAAAATTTAAGACAAAAGGAAGGAAAATGAGAGAGAGAGAGAGAGAGAGAGAGAGAGAGAGAGAGAGAGAGAGAGAGAGAGAGAGAGAGAGAGAGAGAGAGAGAGAGACAGAGACACAGAGACAGAGAGACAGAGAAAGGGAGAGAGACAGAGAAAGGAGACAGAGACAGAGAGAGAGAGAGAACGAGACAGAGACAAAGAAGAGAGAGAAAGAGAGAGAGAGAGTGAGACACAGAGAGAGAGAGAGAGAGAGAGAGAGAGAGAGAGAGAGAGAGAGAGAGAGACAGAGAGAGAGAGAGAGACACAGAGAGAGAGAGAGAGAGACACAGAGAGAGAGAGAGAGACACAGAGAGAGAGAGAGAGAGAGAGAGAGACAGAGAGAGAGAGACAGAGAGAGAGAGAGAGAGAGAGAGAGAGAGAGAGAGAGAGACAGAGAGAGAGACAGACAGACACACAGACACACAGACAGACAGACACACAGAGACAGAGAGACAGAGTCCATCATGATGTGAATGAGAAAAATGAGACTGGACTAGAAAATTCAAAATTCGAAACACCAAAACTTTAATTAAAGCCAGTACAGCATAATCTTCAACTAGACCAGAGCGATAAGACGCTAGATCACCAGCCGCATGCCACATTTTCTGCCCCAGTGACCTTGACCTTTGACCAATGACCTTCATTTTCGAATTCGGCCTAGATACCCTAACTATATATATGTGCATGCAAAGTTTGAGCCTGCTAGGACAGTTAGTAGGCCTACAGCGCCATCCATTTTTGCATGCTATATATGAGTTCGTGTCATCCATGCCACACAGCCTACTCCTATCGAATAGTTGAATGGGCTTTAAAGACTCACAGACGCACCACAATTAGGCTTAAGTCTCTTGGGGGGTTTTCTAGGTAGCTGTGACCCACATACATGTCCCCAACTTCAAATTGAGGCTGCTGTTTAAAACGATGTTTCGTTTTGAAATTGGGGGCATTAGTAAGGCAGTCAAACCTGGTCAAAACAAGAATTCTTACCAGCTATAAGAGGGAAAACACGTGAACCCCGTGATTTTGACACGTGATCTGGTGGGTCTTTAGCGCACGCGCGCGCGTGTGTGTGTGTGTGTGTGTGTGTGTGTGTGTGTGTGTGTGTGTGTGTGTGTGTGTGTGTGTGTGTGTGTGTGTGTGTGTGCAAGATCTTGCGCATGCGTCCGCACACGAGACCTCGGTTTTTATTCCAAATCTCATCATCCGAAGGGCTAGGAAATGAGAGCAAAGTGTCTTTCCCAAGGACGCCCCGCAACGCCGCGCGGAGGGAGCTGGGTTCGAACCCACGGCACTCGCAAACCCGTTGGATTACCAGCTGGTGACTAACCAACTGAGCCACGGTGCCTCTGTGGAGACGGGGGGGTGGGGGTGGGGTGGGAGGGGGATAGTTCCAAGAAAACACCAAAATAATGCGAAGGCATGCAACAGCAACAGCAACAGCAACAAAAATACGAATCATTAAAATAGTAAGGAAGAATTGTTCTGAATTGTTCTGACTCTTCTTCTTCTTCTTCTTCGTCCATGTGTCCGTGCGTGTTCTGTGTGCGAGCGTGCGTGTGTGCGCGCGCGCGCGTGTGTGTGTGTGTGTGTGTGTGTGTGTGTGTGTGTGTGTGTGTGTGTGTGTGTGTGTGTGTGTGTGTGTGTGTGTGTGTGCAAGGTGTGTGAGTGTGTGCGCGTGCGGGCCTATGTGTGTGTCTGTGTGTATGTCTGTGTATGTGCGCGTGTATGTGCGATATGTTTATGTATACGTGTGTGTGTATGTGTGGTGTGTGCGTGCGTGTATGTGTGTATCTTTGTGACATGTGCGTGTATATCAAACGGTTCACGTGTGATGGGCTCATGTGAACATATCATTTCTTTTATGTTTGCATTTCTGTGTCATTTCAAACTTGTTTTAGGCCTTTTGTAAGTAGTAGTAGTAGTAGTAGTAGTAGTAGTAGTAGTAGTAGTAGTAGTAGTAGTAGTAGTAGTAGTAGTAGTAGTAGTAGTAGTAGGGGAAGACGGGGTAAAAAGCGCATGGGCGGGTAAGAAGCCCACCCCAATTATCTCATGAAATAAAGAAAATTTCAGTCAAATTTGCCCATGAAACGAATGCTAGACATTAACGCTCGTCTCATGGGCAAAATGAGACTGAAATTTGCTTCATTTCATGAGATAATTGGGGTGGGCTTCTTACCCGCCCATGCGCTTTTTACCCCGTCTTCCCCTAGTAGTAGTAGTAGTAGTAGTAGTAGTAGTAGTAGTAGTAGTAGTAGTAGTAGTAGTAGTAGTAGTAGTAGTAGTAGTAATTGCTGTTGTTATTGATTGTTATCTGCACTTGCTGATCATGTTACTGATATCTGTTTCATGTTGTTATTTCTATTTTGTTAAGCTTATGTGTAAAGCGCCCTGTAGCCGACTTCGTAGGATGGGCGCTATATGAATTTTTCATTATTATTATTGATTGTTTATTAGTCCCCGAGCCGAAGGTTCGGGGAGCTATTGTTTTCTGTCTGATCCGTCCGTGCCTCCGGCTTGCCTCCGTCCGTCCGTCTGTTTTCCGTGTTACTGATATCTCCGGCTATTCGTCCGTTTTTCTCAAAAACTATTCAGTCTGCATCATCATACTGATATCTGTTTCATGCTGTTAAATCTTTGCTGATATACTAGTTTGCCAAGATGCAAGCTATCCACTGATGTATTTAGTTGCACTGCTGATACATTAAGGTCAAGGTCGCGCCAGTTACGGGGTTCAAACCCCGAAACACATAATCGCTAATATCTCGCGAAGTTTTACATGTATTTCGGGGAATGCAGTCTGATCCGTTTTTTTCCACGTCCGTTCTTGATGGCTATTCGGTCTCAATAACTATTCAGTTGTCATAAATTTTTCTGTGCGCTCGTGTGAGCATGATCGCGCGCGCTCAAATCACGGGTCCGAACCCCAAGGCATATATCAATGCAGGTTTTTTTTCACATTTCTTGATGAATGGTCTAGGCCCTATATATAGTTGCTCAAAAACTATTCGGTTTCGAGCTGTCAAAAACTATTCATGCGTTTTTATGTAGTTACGTGCTGTTTTTATGCGTTTTTATGGATGTGTACAGCCGACACATTCCGATTTCGGAGTAGCTCGGCGATGCTGCGAGGGGACTTTGCAGCCGCTCGGCGTTGCACTTGTTATTATTATTATTATTAAAAAGAGAATAAATGAAGAAGTGCAGCATGTCCTAGAGGGAACTCAACAAAGCTGCCCAGAACCGTTGCTGACACCTCATACTATTCCACAAAGAAATTCGAGGGAATAAGTCAAGTAAGTCAATAGACGATTTTCAGAGGGAGAGAAAAAACACCTAGGGGAAAGCACTTCGTGAAAATTAGAGTTGTTTACCTCCATTACTCGGTCAGGACAACAATGGCGTCGAAGCCTGAAACCGCAGGATGCGAGTCAGCGACTTACAAACATTTGTTGTTGTTGAAAAATTAGGGGGTGGCCAGTGGCCACAAACTAACAACGCTTGCAAAATGTGACGTAAAAGTATACATGATATCAATGTTAGAATGACGCCCGGTGTTCTAAAGCGCTGTAGGGGAAGACGGGGTAAAAAGCGTATGGGCGGGTAAGAAGCCCACCCCAATTATCTCATAAAATGAAGCAAATTTCAGTCTCATTTTGCCCATGAGACGAGCGTTAATGTCTAGCATTCGTCTCATGGGCAAATTTGACTGAAATTTTCTTTATTTCATGAGATAATTATTTGGGTGGGCTTCTTACCCGCCCAAGCGCTTTTTACCCCGTCTTCCCCTATGTCTGCTCAATCACACGAGGGCGAGAGCTGGGGATCTACCTGATGGTAGAGTAACTTCCCCTGTTTTGACCGATTGAATTAGGCAAGATCACTCCGATCCCACACACCTATTTCCGAACAAATTCCTAAGTCGAGGAAACGGTGAAAGACTTACCGGAAACAGTCGTCCGGTCGTAGCGCGTCATCTTCCGGTGGCGCATGCGTGCTGGCCCTCCCTGTGTGGGCGATGGTGTGGTGGTAGCGGTAACGAGAGGCGTAGCTGCTCAGGTCTTCACAGTGATAGAACACGAACTGATCTGTAGGGGACAAAAACAAGAGGCAAAGCCTTCGAGGCTCACTCGGGGGTGGGGGGGTGTTTTGGGTAAGTACAAGATTGCCAACAAATAATGACTTTGAGATTGAGGGTCGTAAACATGAGGAGGGGGGTGTTTAAGTACAAGAGTACCAATGACTTTGAGATTGAGGGTCGTAAACATTAGGAGGTGGGTACTTAAAGAACAAGACTGCCAACAAATAATGACTTTCAGATTGAGGGTCGTAAGCATGTGGGGGTGTTTAAAGTTCAAGATTGCCAGCAAATAACGACTTTGAGATTGAGAGTCGTAAACATGAGGGGGGTGTTTAAAGTACAAGATTGCCAACAAGGACATAAGGACTGTACTTGTCAATGTCAATAAATATGAGTCTGAAGCGTCTAAAGCGTCTCTCCTCTTTCTTTCTTTCTCTCTCTCTCTCTCTCTCTCTCTCTCTCTCTCTCTCTCTCTCTCTCTCTCTCTCTCTCTCTCTCTCTCTCTCTCTCTCTCTCTCTCTCTCTCTCTCTCTCTCTGTCTCTCTCTCTCTCTCTCTGTCTCTCTCTCTCTCTCTCTCTCTCTCTCTCTCTCTCTCTCTCTCTCTCTCTCTCTCTCTCTCTCTCTCTCTCTCTCTCTCTCTCTCTCTCTCTCTCTCTCTCTCTCTCTCTCTCTCTCTGTCTCTCTCTCTCTCTCTCTCTCTCTCTCTCTCTCTCTCTCTCTCTCTCTCTCTCTCTCTCTCTCTCTCTCTCTCTCTCTCTCTCTCTCTCTCTCTCTCTCTCTCTCTCTCTCTCTCTCTCTCTCTCTCTCTCTCTCTCTCTCTCTCTCTCTCTCTCTCTCTCTCTCTCTCTCTCTCTCTCTCTCTCTCTCTCTCTCTCTCTCTCTGTCTCTGTCTCTCTCTCTCTCTCTCCTCTCTCTCTCTCTCTCTCTCTCTCTCTCTCTCTCTCTCTCTCTCTCTCTCTCTCTCTCTCTCTCTCTCTCTCTCTCTCTCTCTCTCTCTCTCTCTCTCTCTCTCTCTCTCTCTCTCTCTCTCTCTCTCTCTCTCTCTCTTTCTCCTCTCTCTCTCTCTCTCTCTCTCTCTCTCTCTCTCTCTCTCTCTCTCTCTCTCTCTCTCTCTCTCTCTCTCTCTCCTCTCTCCCTCTCTCCTCTCTCTCTCTCCCCCCCCCCTTTTCTCTCTTCTCCTCTCTCTTTTTTTACTTTTATGCATTTTTTTTTTTTTTTTTGGGGGGGGGTGTTTTGCAGAGGGCTGGATGTTTAAAAGGCAGTTGCAAAACAAAGGTTTCATTATCATTGTCATTGTCATTATCTCTCTCTCAATACCATCACCTGCTGGGGGCCGGAAGGTGAAGGGAGACAGGAATCGAGTTTTCTCCCTTGATTTATCGGTGACGTCACCACTCTTCCGGTGCGCGTGCTCTCTCTCCCTTTTCATCCAATCGTCTTCTGCCACGTGGCGCTGAATCTCCCCCTCCCTCCACCCGCACAGCATGCCGGGTAACTGTGATGTCATAATCGTCGTCATAATCATTAGTATCATCGTCGTCGTCTTCATCATTGTTCTCCTCCCCGTGGGTGTGGGGGGGCTTTCGTACATATAGTTCCCCCACCTTCTGGAAGTTCTGTGCTTGTAACTTCTTCTAATCTGCCACTCTCTTTGACTCTGCCTTTTCCCTTTGCTTTCTGTCATCCACTATTTTTCCAACTAGTTATTGGCCCCATTCTCCTGCCTTTGTTTTCAAACAACAAAATATTCCAAATAATGTTCTCCTTTGTGTTCCTCCGAAATCGGAATGTACGTGTCGGCGAACGCGTTACCTCTGAGTCCCTCTACCACTAGAGTATTCGCCGTTGTCGTCTTTACAATCAGAAGAAAGAGACCATGCTGCTGCTGCTGATGATGATGGTGATGAAGATGATGATGATGATGACGATGATGATGATGACGATGATGATGATGATGATGATGATGATGATGATGATGATGATGATGATGATGATGATGATGATGATGATGATGATGATGATGATGATGATGATGATATGGTGTTGATGCCACAGCTGTTTCGGGAGGAACATTTAGTTCATCTATTCCCCCCGTGGGGATACCGGGGGGTCTTCCGTACAAATAGTTCACCCACCTTCTGTGCTTGTAACTTCCTCTAATCTGCCACTCTCTTTGACTCTGCCTTTTCCCTTTGCTTTCTGTCATCTGCTCTCTTTCTGACTTATTGGCCCATCCTCCTGCCTTTTTTCCAATAAAATCTTCCAAATAATATGTTTCCTTTGAGCTCCTCCGAAATCGGAATGTGTCGGCTGTACGCAGCGGGGAGACCAGTGAAAACTGAAAACCGGACACATACCTTATCCATTATGGCCTGGGAATGCAGAAGAAAAAGAAGTTCATCAATATTTTCAGAAGGTTTTTTCAAGCCAACTTTAGTTTACCATAAGTAACTTTTCATAAACAACAGTCAAGAACAATGTTGTAGTGTGTGACTAAATTAGTTTTATTCACTTAAAATTGCTAGATTTTCATTCATGGGCAGTTTAATTTATGTTTGGGATACTAAGTTTAAGAAATATTTTCTACTAAATATGCTTCATGATACTGCTCAACAAAAAAATAGTTTTTACAATTGATCTGATGAAAGAAATATATTTGAAATACTATGTAGAACATACAGGCAAACTATTCAAAGGACGTGCTTGGTGTTTTGAGGGGTTTTTAATCTAAGATTTCTAGATATAGGGGAAGACGGGGTAAAAAGCGCATGGGCGGGTAAGAAGAAAATTTCAGTCAAATTTGCCCATGAGACGAATGCTAGACATTAACGCTCGTCTCGTGGGCAAAATGAGACTGAAATTTGCTTCATTTCATGAGATAATTGGGGTGGGCTTCTTACCCGCCCATGCGCTTTTTACCCCGTCTTCCCCTACTTGTGGCGGTGCCATAGCCGATGAGGTTTAACCGAGGCGTGGTCACCGCTACAGCTATCTGTATTAAAAAAAATTTAAACAATCGGGACTTTACTGGTTTCGTACTGCCTCCGGGCATTGCTTCCAGTATTGTTCCAACCATATTTGTATTTACAAATGTCCCATATGTGTCTGATTAAGACCAAGAGGACGTAAAACTCCATTGTCGTTCCCAAGATTTCTAGATTCAGTCTTTTAACTAAATAGCTCGACTGTATGTGCGACGAAACAGCTATGGATGATGATGATGATGATGATGATGATGATGATGATGATGATGATGATGATGAAGAAAAAGAATATGAAACAACAACAACAACAACAACAACACCAAAACAGCAGTAATACTGCAGCAACAAAACATTTCTAATAATAAAGTTTTTAAGAAAATGACTAAAGAAGACATTTTAAAACTCTACTAATAAAGTTTTTAAGAAAGAAAAAAAATCAGAAATATTAAAACTCTAATTATGATAAAGGGTTTTGTTTTGTTTGTTTGTTTTTGTTAAAAAAATAAGAAATGTTACAAACTCTAATAATAAAGTTTTTTAAGAAAGAAAAAAAGTAAAAAGTAAGATATTTTGGACAAAAGCTGAGGGGGGGGGGGGGGGCTGAATCTTACCAACCGCCACAAATTCTAAAGCTCTAATAATAAAGGTTTTTTTAAGAAAAAAGACTAAATAATTTTTGAAAAAGAAAATTTGTACCTGATTTCTCTCCCATCGAGGCGTTCTCTTCCTTCCTCTCTCTCCCTCCTCTTCCTCCTCCTCCCTCTCTTTCTTCTCCCTCTTCCTCCGCTCTTCCTCTCCCTCCCGTCCTCCCCCACTCTCCCCCAACAGTCGACGCGTCAACGTTTGCTCCCAGGGATGGTGCAGGAAGGTGGTAGGGGGGAGAGAGGGGGGAGAGGGATGGTGGTGATGGTGGTGGTGGTGGTGATCGTAGGGGAAGGCGGGGGAATTCGGGAAGGTAGGGGAGTCTCGGGTGTGTTGATGTTTTGGGTGTGCGTGTCTTGGCATTGTGAGGGTGGGGGTGGGGGGTGGTGATGATGGGGCCTGTTCCAGGCCGAAGGACGCTAAACGGACTTTCAGTCATACAGATTTATGACCAAACACGAAGCTGCACTCTCAACTTAACTGGGCAGTCCAAGACCACGTTGGAAGATTTGTCTTCCAATGGTTCCAGCGTCTGGAATAATAACCGAGAACACCAATGTTAGTATTATAATCAAAGAATGAAATGGTGAGGCCAAGAGAGGATATAACGAAATTGAACAAAGGGTGAATACTCTCTTGCTAATTAACTCCCCCCCCTCCACCAAAGTTGATTACGATACCAATCACCTAGCAATGCGTGGGTCAGAACCAAAGTGAGACAAACAAAGCAACATTCTCAAACAAAGAATGTGCCAAGTTCGCCTTGCCCTCTCCGCCATTGTTGATGTGTACTGTGTGGGTGGAGGGTCATAAAGGCGAACTTGGCATACTCTTTTTTTGAGAATGATGCTTTGTTGGTCTCACTTTGGTTCTGACCCACGCATTGCTAGGTGATTGGTATCGTAATCAAATTTGGTGGAGGGGGGGAGTTAATTAGAAAGAGAGTATTCACCCTTTGTTCAATTTTCTTAGTATTATAATACTCCTGTATGGCATTTACCTTCGTGTCACGTTGACCTTGTAAGGGATCTACATAGCAACTAGAAAGCACTGATACAGAGCAACCTGGTGTCGAAAGCACCTGAGCTTGGCCTACAGTACTCCGACTTCCCCTGTCTTGTCAAAGGGACATTACTCGTGATTGCTTTTTTTGTCAAATACTTGGAGTTGCTTCCCGTGGACCATCTTGGCAATATTGGAATGTTAGTACTTGAACCCCCAAAAAAAAAAATGAACTTCAAGGTCAAGATCAACAAGGTTGGATTTTTTACATAACCCTCCCTGCGTGATACACCACCACACAAAATTTGAAGCGATTCGTGTGCACTGGTTCATGAAATACAGCTGTATAGCCCAAAAGAAGGACATTTCGGTTCTCAAGGTCAAACTTCAAGGTCAAGGTCAGCACAGTCACGAATATTAAAAGGAGCCTTCCTTTCCACGATGTCTACCCCTCTGCCAAATTTGATCAAAATCCGTACAGTAGTTTTCGCAAGTCTCGGAGCAATGCATCTCCTCTGGAAACAACATTCAGCCCATTTTCCAGAATAGCACTTGTTTGTTTATTTTTTCGGCCAATATATATAAATCGTCAACATTACTGACACGCGGATTTTATGTTGCACAGATCCCCCGAAGACGGAGTGTGGCTGCTCACGTGGCGGGGTAATCCAAAACTGTCACACAAGCAATGTTCTCATTCGTAGCTGATGCACTTATGTACCGCAGTGTTCAAGTGATTCCGCTGTTGGGATGATCCCTGGAGTCTTTTAGCCAGGGAAAACCAACAACAACATGTTACACAGACACAGAATAGAACGGTGAAAGTTAATCTTAAAGAGGCACCCTGACGGATGAGGTTTTTTTGCTAGAAACACGTCGAGATCACCAGGAAAACACCCTTCACAGAGATCGCAACACTCACTTTGCTCTGGTTTCCTAGAAATCAAACCGTGAAATCGGCGATTCCTCCTTGGCGGAGGTGCTGGAAGTCAAATTCTTTCAGCGAAAGAGAAGGCATGTGACTTCTCTTTTCTAATGGCCACCTGAGTTTAGACCAAATCGTTTGCACGAAATGTTCACAATACAAGCCTTTTTTTATGTATTTATTTATTTTACTTTATAGAGTTTACCTTTAAAAAAAAGTTTCGCTCACAACAAAGAAAATAGCTCCAATTTTGTTTTTTACTGCACTACAAAAGAAGAAAAGGCTTCAACCACAATGAGTCGCCTCCACCCACCCCATCCAAAAATGGATCTTCTCTCTCTCCGGCATCTCCGACAAGGAGGAATCGCCGTTTGGACGTGTGTTTTATGTATAGTAAAACCAGAGCAAAGTGAGTGTTCCGGTCCTTGAAAAGGTCGTCTTTCTGGTGATCTCGACGTGTTTCTTGCACACAAAAAACTCAATCCGTCAGGTTCCACTTTTAATTTAAAAGCAAACGTAGGATATATTGACGTACACAGTGTGTAAGCTTCACAAAACTGCATCATGAGTATATAACCCCTGTGCTATATAATAATCCTTATTCCTATTCTGTGCTGTTCTCTTCTGTTGCTTTGAGTCATTGGCATTCTGGATGGGAATGACATACAAGACTAAAGGGTCTGCTACACTGCATACGATTCGCTGTCAATGCGATGCGATCGTGACGATGTGAGTCATGATTCACGTGAAATTCATGCATGTATGCGTATTATAGAGCGAAAGCGGTAGAATTTTTTTTTTTAGGCGGATTTATTTCACGCGATTCAGGACTCGTATCGTCACAATCGCATCGCATTGTATATAGCGAATTGTATGTGGTGTGTCAGGCCCTTCGGAGCTCCTGGACATACAAGACTAAGTGTTCATTAGTTCGTCGACTAATTGTCGTTAATTATAACACCTGTCTCTTAGTTGGGTGTGTGTGTGGGGTGTGTGTGTGTGTGTGTGTGTGTGTGTGTGTGTGTGTGTGTGTGTGTGTGTGTGTGTGTGTGTGTGTGTGTGTGTGTGTGTGTGTGTGTGTGTGTGTTTGTTTGTTTGTGTTTGTGTGTATATATGTGTGTAGGGGGGTGGGGTGTTTGTGTGTGTGTGAGTGAGTGTGTGTGTGTGTGTGTGTGTGTGTGTGTTTGTGTTTGTGTGTGTATGTGTGTGTGTAGGGGGGGGGTGTGTGTGTGTGTGTGTTTGTGTGTGTGTGTGTGTGTATATATGTGTGTAGGGGGGGGGGGTGTATGTATGTGTGTGTGTGTGTTTGTGTTTGTGTGTATATATGTGTGTAGGTGTGTGTGTGTAAGTGTGTGTGTGCGTGCGTGCGTGCGTGCGTGCGTGCG